>PVKV010009424.1:0-69655 GCA_004027835.1 Alouatta palliata | reverse complement strand
CGACCTGCTGGACCGGGGCAGGGTACAGGTTTGCTGCTGAATCCCCAGGCCCTGCGTAAGCTCCAGTGCTAAACTATGAGATGCAGACCATCAGTCAGAGAAGTTAACATGCTGGCTGGCTCGGGTGGCAATGATCACTGAAGAGAAAGGGAATCAGCTACCCCAGGACAGAGAGCAGGGCTCAGGCAAAGAAAGCCCACGCAATCTATTAACTGCCAAAGTCTCAGGATTCCCTTTTACAGTTTCTGAAGGGGTCAGGTCAGCATTTTATAACTTGTGTTCTTAGGAACTCTCAGTAAATGTTAAGGTAAAGAAAAAAACATTTAAGGTCCCCTGTTCTACACAGAACTGCAAGACTTGCTGCTGTCAGTCTTCAGAAAGGACCCACCAAGAGGCCCCCCCAGGATCATGGGCCCAGGACCTGCTCCTCCCAGGCAGCACACTTGGGAGATGACTGCTTAGAGTCCCTGGCCTGCCTGAACAGGAACTCCACAAGGACAGGCACCAGGTCTCCCGGACGGCACCCCATGGACGCTCACTCGAGATCACTGAGTAAGTATTCATTACTACCCAGGAAGCCGGCAATCCATACCATGTCAAGTATTAACCAAATGAGGTAAAATTAAAGATACACTTACCTGTCACTCTGTTTATTACAAAAATCATTTCTTATTTTGTCCACAATAGAGGTTCGGGGAAGGATGTTGGTTTTGTTTTTTTTCTTGGCATCATTTTCAACTATCACTATTAACCAGTCCACAGAGCTGTGAGCCTTCAGAACATTCTGCCACTTGGTGAGGTCATCTTTTACTGTAGCTTTATACACTTCAGTATCCTAAAAACAAAACAAGTCACTGTGAAAGTAAGTTAAGCAATTCCCTCCAGTTCATACAGAAAACGTGCCTAATAACAGCCTGCAGAGGCTGCAGGGTTTGAAAGCGCCGGGACAGCCTCGGGTTTTAAGCTGAACACAAAGCCCATTGGCCTCGCAAGCCCGTGGACAGGCTCTGTCAGGCTCAGCGCAGCACATGGGCATGAATGGCCCCAATTCTCACAACCCCAAGGGATGTGAGTGTCCCAGTGATCCAGAGAAGAGACTGAGAGTCAGAGGGTTGAGTGAGATGCCCAGAGCAATGCCATCTGTTAGGCAAGTTAGGGCTTTAAAGCCCAGGTCCACTATGGTCAACAGCTCTGGGCCCAAGCACCACATGACGACATTCCTGCTGTGGCGTGCCCTGGTCTCAGGAGGCAAGCTGGCGGTCATGGCACAGCCTGGACTGCCCACAGGAACCCCAGGCCAGTCTCCTGGTAGCTTCCATCACAGCCTGAGCTCTGTGCCCCTGGGAGCCACCCCAACCTCAAGTCTGCGAAGGCCATGTCAGAGGCAAGCAGCTACAGCTGTGAAGCCCCAGAAAGAAGGCAACATGCAGCTTCCGCAACGCTGCTCTACTTCCTGACAGGCAGCAGGGAGCCGCATCGTCCCAGAAATCAATCCCACTTCTCACTCCAGCCCAAGCGCGTGCCTGCCAGAGAAAGGGCCCTTCCCACAGAAGTGCAAAGGTATTCAGCTTGGTTCTCTTCCAGAAAGAACCAGAAAAACAGACTTTCCCTGTTATCACTTATCATCGCCCTTCTATTCCATAAATCCACTCAGTAGAGTCCAATTCCAGTTAGATTTAGAAAATCTAAACCCAAAATACTTAATTCATGCCCAAGTTAGGCACTGAAAAGACGTGGAAGCAGTCCCGTCAAATCGGTACCTTCTCCTCTCTTGCTAGTTCCTCATGGGCCTGCCCTAATTTCTCTGAACTTTGAAGTCACTCTTGAATAACACTCACGCAAACAGAAGCAAATCAAGAGTTTCCACAAGTGAGTTAAATCTTAAAACCTGGCCGGGTGTGGTGGCTCACGCCTGTAATCCTAGCACTTTGGGAGGCCACAGTGGGCAGACTGCCTGATCTCAGGAGTTCAAGGCCAGCCTGGTCAACAGAGTGAAACCCCATCTCTACTAAAAATGGAAAAATTAGCCAGGCATGGCAGTGCGCATCTGTAGTCCCAGCTACTCAGAGAGGTGGAGGTTGTAGTGAGCCAAGATCGTGCCACTGCACTCTGGCCTGGGCAACAAAGACTCCATCTCTAAAAAAACAAATCTTAAATCCTAAATTCTGTATCCAGCTTCTCTTTTGGTTTAATTAACTAAACAGAAAGTTCCAAAAGGCAGTACTTCTCATTTGCATCCTGATTTTAAAAACTGCTACGTCCTGATTTAAATTTCAAACAAATATACAATCTGGAAAGATCTTTTACTTTAAAACCTGAGATTAAAACCATCCAGAACACTCAATTTTCTGCAAATAAATATCCAACAGTAACTTAATACTCTAGTGCACATTGTCCACAGAGCAGCAGTTCCTGGACTCAAAGCATAGATTTTACAGCACTGGAGAACCGCTCTGTGCTGGAAGCCATGGCGCCATGCCTGGAAGCAAAACCAAAAGGCCGGCAGGGCGCAGAGCCTGTGACTCCCAAGAGGAGACGCACAGCACCTGGCTGCTACCATCCACACGTCGCAGGTGAGCCATCAAGGAGCTGCTAGAAGCCTCTCTGCCCCGTACATGGCCAGCAAGAGCCCTTCACCTGGACGCCTGTCCACCCCCACCCCAGAAGGAGTCCTGGCTCTAGGCTGTCCAGGACCAGGCGGGAGCTGCCACCCCCCTTGAGGGGACACTACAGCACATCTGCTTAGTCAGCTTGCAGGAACTCTCCAGAAGAGACCTCACAGAGGATAAGGCAAGACAGAGCGAGTACGAACAAGTTCCACACAGTTCTCGGAAAAACGGGTTGGCAAGATACAGCCTATCAGTTATCCCAGCAGGCAAACAAAATGACATGATAAAAACAACTCCGTGACTCTTAAGAGGACCATGCTGAGCCAGTGAGGCTAAGGGTCTCTAAAGAAAACAAAGTCACTGTAGGAAAACCCAAGAGCAGGGACGGGAACACATGTGGAACCCAAGAGCCGAGCCAGACGGGAAGGCTTCAGCTCCATGACAGAGGCAGCAGCCCAGGGCAGAGCAGCAGGGCCCACAGGGGGCAAGGACGGTAGGCCGCCCCAGGTACCAGAGCTCAGCAGTGAGGAGGGTATCGAGGTGGTGGTAGAGGGAAGTACAGAACAAGAGGTGAGGTCTCAAGTGAGATGATGAAGGATTTGGGGGCTGGCACAGGGTGTCAGGGGTCAAGCAGGGCACAAAGGGCACCCGCAGACAGGGATGTCCTCATAAGGGTACTGTAGATCAAGTGAGGTGAGGAAGAAGTCTGTGACAGGCACAGTGCCAGCCAAGTGTGGGATTGGGTATCCACCTGCTGGGAGCGGAGCAGCAGTGACAGGAGGACGGTCAAGCACAGAGGGATCCCTCCCATCAGAAGCACGTGGAGGAGAACCAGCGCCTGGCTCCTCCACGTAGTCAAGGGAGGAAGCCAGGATCACCCTTGCGGTGCTGGACTGGAATGGGCTCACATGTATACGTGTGTATGTACATACATAAGCAGCCACACACGGAAACAGATGTAAACGTGTGCATGTACATGTGTGGGTGCACACATGCGATCTCCACCCATGCCCACTGAGAGCCCACCGGCAAAGCTCTCCCCAGCTCCAGGTCCTGATTTCTAAATATAGTTTCGCATTGGAAGGAGCCAGGGCTGGGCCTTGAGACGCAGCAAGAGAAGGGGATGAGCCCAGAATGCCCCGTGTTCAAGAGTACTCAAAGAATTAGCACATCTCGGGAGGCCACAGAAGCCAAATTCAAAACAATCTGCAGCTCAATGATATTAATTATTAATACTATGATAGGAATAGGTATCATCAAAGACTACAAATCAATGAGTGAACTGCTTTCAGCCAAGATGACTGTAATCCAGGGACTGGATAACACCACTGCCTGAACCAAAAACAAAACAAAACAAAAAACCACACACACACACACACACACACACACACACACACACACACACGGCAGGCTCGGTGGCTCATGCCTATAATCCCAGCACTTTGGAGGCCAAGGCGGGTGGATCACTTGAGATCAGGAGTTCAAGACCAGCCTGGCTAGCATGCTGAAATCCCATCTCTACGAAAAATGAAAAATTACCTGGGTGTGGTAGTACACACCTATAATCCCAGCTACTCGAGAGGCTGAGGCAGGAGAATCACTTGAACCTGGGAAGTGGAGGTTGCAGTGAGCCGAGATCCTACTACTGCACTCCAGCCTGGGTGACAGAGCGAGACTCTGTCTCAAAACAAAATTTAAAAAACCACACACAAAACACCAAAAACCAAGGCACATGAATCCATGGTTTTCAAGATCATGGACACGGAGGAACAAAAGACAATGATTCTTCCCCAAGGAACACGAATTCATGGTTTTCAAGATCACGGACACGAAGGAACAAAGGACAATGATTGCTCCCCGCAACCCTTAGGGGTGGGAAACAAGCCCAGCAAGCCGTCCAGGCAGGGAGCGGAAGCCTGGCCTACTCCGAGCTGAGGACACAGAGCTGAGTCTGGGGAGATCAGGACAGCTAGACTTCCTAGGACTGTGTTCAGGAGAGGGGAGATACCAGAGAGTCCTGGAGACTGCACAGGGCCCTCGAGTATTCCACAGGGAACTGACGAGTAAGTGCGTGCGGGAACCACCCAGAGCTGGAACAAAACCCGCAGACACCATCAGAGGCACCCACGCTCGGCACTCACACAGGGCAGAGAACAGGGCTGTCCACATAGGCCAGTGTGCAAAAGCAGAGGAACTCAAAACCAGCTTGCCTCGGCTGTAAGGAATAATTTTTCCTTGACTGACCACTGTTCTAGACCCATCAAATCATAAAGCTATACTCAAGAGGAAAAAAAATAAATCCACAGAAATAGCCCCAGCAATGACACAGCAACTAAGAGTTACAGTAACTACTGTCACTTAGTTATTTCATATGTTGAAGAAGGTAGAGGACTGAAGTGAAGCAGACACATGGAAGATAATTAAGAAAAAGACCCATATGGAACTTTTAGAGGCGAAAACCTCAACATCTAAAATGAAAAATATACTAGGTGGAACGAGAGCTGATTAGACGCTGCAGAAGAAAAGGTTAGCATGAAGGCAGAGCAGCAGCAATTACCCAAATGAAACACCAAGAAAAAGGACTAAAAAAAAACCAGATTATCAGTGAGTTATGGAACTTCAAGTAGCATGCATATATATACTTAGAGTCCTCAGAAGAGGGAGCGAAAGAAAAAACATCTGAGGAAATAATGACCAAAAGTGTTCTAAATCAGGCCACAAGCAGTGGCTCATGCGTATAATCCCAGCACTTTGGGACCACTCGAGGCCAGGAGTTTGAGACCAGCCTGGCCAACATGGCAAAACGCCATTTCTACTAAAAATACAAAAATTAGCCGGGTATGACAGTGTGCGCCTGTAATTCCAGCTACACGGGAGGCTGAAGCACAAGAATCACTTGAGCTCGAGGTGGAGGTTGTGGTGAGACGAGGGTGCACCACTGCACTCCAGCCTGAGCGACAGAGTAACACCCTGTCTCAAAAAAGAAAAAAAGAAAAATGTTCTAAATTAGATCGAAACTATAAGCCAGGCAGTCTGAATCACAGACTTCGTCTGAATCCTACGACGAAGGAGTAGGTGGTGGGTCTCACTATGGGTCCAAGTAGCCCTTTCTCTGCCTTGCTTGCTTGAGCTTCAGCAGAATTCGAAATGGCTGGCTGCAAGACTGGGAAGGGCTCCAGAAAGGCCAAGACAAAGGCCGTTTCCCGCTCGCAGAGAGCCGGCTTGCAGTTCCCAGCGGGCTGTATTCATCAACACCTGAAATCTAGGACAACCAGTCCGGGACATGTGGGCGCAACTGCCACTGTGTACACGGTGTACATGCAGCCACCCTGGAGTACCTCACCACAAAGGTACCCGAACTGGCAGGAAATGCACCAAAAGACTTAAAGGTCAGGCGTGTGACTCCTCGTCACTTGCAACTTGCTACTGACGGATGTGAAGAGCTGGATTCTCTCATCAAGGCTACAGCTGCTGGTGGTGGTGTCATTCCACACACCCACACATCCCTGACGGGGAGAAAGCGTAACAGAAAACTGTCTAAGGGATGCCTGGACTCCTTGTTCTCTCAGGACTCGAAATACTCTATCAGCTGCCCAGTGCTGCTGATTCCAGTGGACTGCATCTCTGTGAAAAACACAATTTTGCCATTTTGTAATTCTATTTGAGCAAGCTGGAAGTTTAATTAGCTTTCCAACCAACCAGATTTCTGCATTCAAGTCTTAACCATATTTAAGTGTTACTGTGGCTTCAACGAAGCTATTGAATCTGAAGTAGTAGGTTTTGATTGTAGATCACGAGGTCAAGAGATCGAGACCATCCTGGTCAACATGGTGAAACCCCGTCTCTACTAAAAATATAAAAATTAGCTGGGCATGGTGGCGCGTGCCTGTAGTCCCAGCTACTCGGGAGGCTGAGGCAGGAGAATTGCTTGAACCCAGGAGGCACAGGTTGCGGTGAGCCGAGATCGCACCATTGCACTCCAGCCTGGGTAACAAGAGCGAAACTCCGTCTCAAAAAAAAAAAAAAAAAAAAAAAACTGTTTGCATTTTAATTGTGATGCAGAAGTTATAGTAACAAACATCTGGTTTTATACAGACATTATTTCCACTCTGGTGGATAGGCTCAATAAAGGTCATATCCCAATAAATAAATAAATAAATAAAACTATAAACCCCAAAACCTCAAGCACAAGAAATATGAAGAACTCTACACCAAAGCATACCATCATTAAAGTGTTAAAAACCAATAGAAAGAGGCCGGGCGCGGTGGCTCACGCCTGCAATCCCAGCACTTTGGGAGGCCGAGGCGGGTGGATCACGAGGTCAAGAGATCGAGACCATCCTGGTCAACATGGTGAAACCCCGTCTCTACTAAAAATACAAAAAAATTAGCTGGGCGTGGTGGCGCGTGCCTGTAGTCCCAGCTACTCGGGAGGCTGAGGCAGGAGAATTGCTTGAACCCAGGAGGCGGAGGTTGCAGTGAGCCGAGATCGCGCCATTGCACTCCAGCCTGGGCAACAAGAGCGAAACTCCGTCTCAAAAAAAAAAAAAAAACCAATAGAAAGAAAAAAAAAAACTTAAAATGCAAAGAAAAAAAGTCACTTTATATGCAAAATAACAAAAACAATAATGAAAGATTTATCATGGGAAACAACAGAAGCCAAAAGATGTGAAACATCTTCAAGTTCTAAAAGAAAAAAAAACTGTCAAACTAGAGTTTCTCAATGTACAAAAGCCGAAAGAACTTATCGAACAGACCTGCACGACAAGCGAGGTTACAGAAACCCTCAGTCAGGAAAACCTGGATCTGCACAAAGAAGAGAGACAGCAATGGACATGGCAACTGGGTGGGTCAATATGCGCCGTGCCTCACACTTGGGGCATCCCAGCACTTGGGGAGGCCGAGGCGGGCGCATCACCTGAGGTCAGGAGTTCAAGACCAGCCTGGCCAACATGGCGAAACTGGTCTGTACCAAAAACACAAAAATTTAGCTGGGTGTGGTGGTGGGTGCCTGTAATCCCAGCTACTTGTGAAGAAGGCAGAAGAATCACTTGAACCTGGAAGATAGAGGTTGCAGTGGGCTGAGATCTCACTACTGCACTCCTTCCTGGGTGACAGAGTTAGACTCCGTCACAAAAGAAAAAAAAAAGAACTATTTTTCTATTTTTAATCTCTCCAAGGCATAGCTATTTAAGGCAAAAATACTAACAATGCACTATGGGGTTTTAACACGTATAGAAAATGTATGACAGTAACAACAAAGGCTGGGAGGGAGAAAAGGAAAGTAAATGATACAAAGTTTACAAAATTCTAATACCACGCATCAAGTAATATAACATTAGCTGAAGGAAGAACATGGTAAGTTAGATGTACTCCATAAATCCTAAAGCGACTACTCAAATAACATAACACAGAGTTTTACTTTTAAATCTAAAATCCTAAATACTATCAACTTACTTCTTTTTTAAATAGATGATAATAAGACTAAAAAAAGAAACAGGCTCTCTATTAGAATGTAATTTTAAGGTAAAAAAGTCTCATTCCAAATGGCCACAAAAGCTATAGCTAACAATAAAAATGTAAAACTTTTATGAAAGGGCAGAAAAAAGTCATAGAGAATGGAAAAACGTATATACCATATTCCCTGATTCAAGATGACTCATGATTAAAGTTCTTCTCAAATGAATTAAAAACTTATTCAAGGCAATCCTCATCAAAATGCCTCCAACCTTCTCTTTTTCAATGGATATCCCATTTATCTCCTGCTGTGTAACAAGCCACTCCACACAGTAGTGATTTAAAACTTTCTTTTCTCATGGATCTACAACCTACAGAGGATTTGGTGGGGACCCAGGTCTCTGCTCCACCTGACGTCAGCGGCATGTGGAGGCTAGAAGCTAAAACACACACAGCAGGACTCAGCTGGGACAGGCTGAACACCTCTGGGTGGCCTTCCCATGGGGCTGCTCGGATTCCTCACAGCATGGTGGCTAGGCTCTCAGAACAAGCATTCTGAGAGAATCCAGCAGAAGACATGTTATCTTTTATTACTTCATCTCCAGTATCACAGTGTTGCTTCTGCCCCAGTCAGAGGCTCACCCAGATTCAACTGAAGGAAACACAGGCCCAGCCTTTCAACAGAGGAAAGTCACTGTCACATAGAGAGGAGCACGTGGGATGGGTATGCTGCTACAGTCATCTTCAGAAAATAAATTTGGACACACAACATGTGGAAGGGAAAACGTAGACAGCCACAAGGTTTATTTTAAAAGAAAGATACTCATACATATTACAAAAGTATAATAATTAAAAGTCTGATTCTGGCACAGGATAGACAATGATCAATAGAACCACAGTGTATTGTGCATACAGGATGTTGGTTTAAAAAAAAGGTGACATTCCCAGTAAGTGGAGAAAAGACACACCATTATGAAATGGTGTTAGGCCAATTTGCTATGCATTCAGACAATAAAATCAGACCCTTAACCCCCACAGCTCCTACCTACATAAAAATAACTTGAAGCTATACAGGTCCCAATATAAAATATCAATTACAAAATTATTAAAAGAAAATACAGAAAATCAGCTATCTTCAGACAGACAAGGCCTCCCTAAGCAAGATACACTACCCAAAAGCCATTCTGTAAATGACATATTTCAGTCCATAAAAACTGCAATAGTTTTAAATACCTAAGCACCAAATAACACATCAACCACTCATACAAAACAGAAACTACAGGAGATGCAAGAGGAACAGAAACACACCAGGAACAGAAGACTACCAAATCACTGCCAGTTAAGGACAGGCCAAATGGACAAAATTTAAAACGCAAATGACCTAAACAACACAAGCAGCAAGATAGGTCTTACAGATAAATATTTAACATTACAACCGGGAAACAGAGAAAATACATTCTCAAACACTCATGAAATGTCCACAAAAACTGATCAGAATAGTCAAATTTATAAAAGTTTAAAAGTAAGTTTTATAAAGCAGAGATATAACACTTTCTGACCACAATGCAATAAAGCTAGAAATTTCTAAACAAATAATTTTTTAATCTTTTTTTCCCTGGAAATTAAAAAGTTTTCTGCTAAACAACTATTTAATGAAAGGGAAATGCAAATCAAAAATAAAGAATTTCTGAAAAATGATAAAACAATGAGATATATTTAAAGTAGTAACCAGAGAAACATTCGTAACTTTAAAGACCAGTATCAATAAAATTTTAAAAATGAAAGTAAATGCATTTCAAACTGCCAAAAACTAGAAAATGAACAAAGTAAACCATGAGAAAACAAAAAGAAGGAAATAATAAAACTGAAAGTAGAAAGTGAGGTAAAAAACAGATAACAAATATTTCAAAACTAACAATAAATCAGATGAATACATTAAAATCCTGGTTCTCTGGGGATAGGAGGAAATCGAACTAGCTAATTTAATCAAGGAAGAAAAAGAGGAAGCACAAATGCACAAAATAAGAAATAATGATGGGGGTTAAGCATGGTGGTTCAGCCTATAATCCCAGCACTTTGGGAGATCACCTGAAATCAGGAGTTCGAGACCAGCCTGGCCAAGATGGAGAACCCCCCTCCCTACTAAAAATACAAAAATTAGTCAGACGTGGTGGCGGGCACCTGTAAGACCAGCTACTGAGAGGCTGAGGCAGGAGAATCACTTGGACCTGGGAGGCAGAGGTTGCAGTAAGGCAAGATCGTGCCACTGCATTCCAGCCTGAGTGACAGAGCGAGACTCAGTCTCCAAAAAATTAAAAAGAAATAATGATGAGAAAATAACTCCTGACAGGACATTTTAAAAGTCAAAAAAAAAAAAAAAAGACCACTTTGTATACCTCAATGAATATAAATTTTAAAACTTAACTGAAATATGTAATTTCCAAGAAAAATGTAGTTTATCAAAATTAACAAATGGCTGAAACAGACAAATTTTCATCAAAGAAATACAAAAAAGTAGCCGAGCTAGTTTCCCGAAATTCCATGAAACCTTAGCGATCAGGCAGCTCCAGTGAAAACTTCCACACTCTTAATGAATTAAGTAGAACATCAACACCTAAACCTCATAAAGGGAGCATAAGGCCGGGCGAGGTGGCTCATGCCTGTAATCCCAGCACTTTCGAAGGCCAAGGCAGGCGGATCACAAGGTCAGGAGTTCGAGACCAACCTAGCCAATACGGTGAAACCCCATCTCTACCAAAAATACAAAAATTAGCTGGGCATGGTGGCGTGTGCCTGTAGTCCCAGCTACTCAGGAGGCTGAGGCAGAAGAACTGCTTGAACCTAGAAGGCAGAGGTTGCAGTGAACCGAGTTCGTGCCACTGCACTCCAGCCTGGGCAACAGAGACTCCACTTAAAAAGCATAAAACAAAAGTTACCGATCCACCACTTGTGAATTATAGATGCAAAAACTCCTGAATAAAATTTAAGTGATAGACTCCAATACCACATTAAGAAAATAATACCATGTCTAAGTAGGATTTATATCAGGAATGCAAATATAGTTCAATATTGAACCATCACGCCTGTATGCCCAGCACTTCAGGAGGCTGAGGCAGGAAGATTGCTAGAGGCCAGGAGTTTTAGATTGGCCTGGGCAACACGGTAAGACCCCGTCTCTACTAAAAATACAAGAAAAAAAAAGCCAGACGTGTTCCCAGCTACTTGAGAGGCTGAGAAGGGAGGATGGCTTCAGCCTGGAGGGGCGGAGGTTGTAGTGAACCAAGATCACACCACTGCACTCCAGTCTGGATGACAGTAAGACCCTGTCTCAGGAAAAAAAAAAAAAAAATCAGCCAGGCACTGTGGCTCACGCCCACAATCCTAGCACTTTGGGAGGTAAAAGGAGGTGGATGCCTTGAATCTAGTTCAAGACCAGCCTGTGCAACGTGGTGAAACCCCATCTCTACAAAAAACACACAAAAAAGTAGCTGGGCATGGTGGCACATCCCTGAAGTCTCAACTACTCAAGAGGCTGAGGTAGGAGAATCACTGAGCCCGGGAGGTCAAGGCTGCGTGACCCAAGAACCTGCCACTGCACTCCAGGCTGTGACAGAACAAGACCCTGTCTTAAAAAAAAAAAATTTTAAAAATCTCTAACAAAGTAAACTGTAAACACAAAAGTAGACTTGCATAAAGGAAGACATCCCTTGTTCCTGAGTATGTCTCAACAACTTGAATATGTTAGTTCTACCCATGGGAATGTATACACTTAGTATGATCACAACAAAAATACCTAAATTAAACACGCAAGAGTAACTACAAAAACCTTGAAAACGATGGAGCTGAGGAAGACGTTAACACACACTACGATATACACTGTCCAAAAGGAGAAGTTTCGCTGTGCAAACCTGGAGCTGTTCTCAGCAAGTTGGTTCCTAGCTGTGGCATGTGTGTAGCAATTCTGAAACTATCTTATGCATACTGTAGCACGGAGCAAGTACGTAAGTGTGCTGATGTTGCTGAGAGCAGAAACAAATGAGACAGAGGCAAGAAAGAGCCCTCCAGGTTGTAACATCAGAGGCATCAGTATCACCCCATCGGCTCTGTCCGCTCAAAGGGTGCAGAAGGAGGAACGCCTGCACGGCAGTGAGCAAACCTGCTGCCAGAGGAACCAGGTCTCTGTGGAGACACAGCTGATACCAGCACAAGGGCAACGAACTCCCAGAAACTAAAACATCTTGGTATGCCACAAATGATTAGAAAGTGCTCAAAAGAACACAGGAGCCAGCCTGAAGTGGCTCTTGATGGCCAAATCTGGGACAACGTGAGCATCAGAATAAGCAGAGGTGACTGCTCTGATCACTGCCTGAACAGAAAGCCCCGCGGGCACTCCCCAGATGGCCTGACCAAGGTGGGTGGAAAGGTTAGCACCGTTGGTAAAGACTGGCTCAGGAAAGAATCGCCGCAGGGTGAGGGGCAGGACACATAGGTGGTCCGAGTGGCTCCCCAGCGATGGCTTACTGATCGCAAAAGGACAACGGCCCCGCACCAGGGAGAAACAGAACAACTCCTGAAAGGAGTGACTGAATTCAACATTACCAACCAAGGCTTATGGAGAGAAGAGCTGGCACTGAAGGCCAGGGACAGCATCCTTCTGAGGGCTGCGTCTGGGAACTTGGACTGGGAGAGGGCCCCCAGCCATTGTGGTAAGAGGAGCTCAGCAGGCCTGCACATCGGTGCCCTCAGTGCAGTTTATGCTAAACGCTTGCTTTCTGTAACCGTGGGGTGTCAGTGCACACCAGGCAGAGGCAGCCTAAGGAGCAGCCTGATGAAAACCCTGGGCAGAGAGTCTCTGGCAGGCCTCCCCAGTGGAAAACACCTCCTATGTGTCCTCACTCGCTGCTGGGGATAAGCCCCGCCTGTGTGGCGCCTCTGGGAAAGGAGGCAGAGCAAAGTCAGCAGAGAAGGGGTGCCTGCAGTGAAGTCTGAAGAAACCCAGGTTCCCGTCTCACATCACAAACTCCCTCCGCGCCTCAGGTGGAAGCTACAATGCCATGGCATATAATAATCTATGTATTTTCTATGCTGCTAAATCTTGCTTTATTTAAGTCAAAATGCACAGGAAGAAATGCCCCGCAGCATTTTCTATTGGTTCACGACAGGAGAAGTGCGTCAAGAAAGAAAGATTACTTCTAGATTCATGAATACACAATTGGAAAATACAAATGAAGGCTGTGGCGGTCGCGGCGCTGACACCCACCGGTTCCATGGAGAGTCACAGGCCTCCTGCCCAGGCACAACAGGGGGGAAGGACATGGTCCTGGCCTCAGGGGTCACATGCAGGCAGAAGAGACAACAGAAATAACCAAGGACAATGGAGCCAGGAAGTGAACATGTGTGTCATGAGAACAAAACATAGCTGAGGCTACACCTAGCAGCCACGGGGCAGAGTGAGACAGCTCACAAGACTCGAGACACAGGAACAGGACCGTGCTGGGGGCCAAAGTGAGTACAGCACGCCGGACCCAGGTGCAAACACGCAACAGCAAGCCCCCCACACTTGGCCCAGGAATGAAGGGACAACCCAAACAGAGTACGTGAAAAAGTACATTTGAAAAATGCCAGCTGCCTCCATAAAGCCTAGCCCCGTCAATTTTCAACCCCCTCCCACCGCGCTTCCTCCCCTCCCTGATACTTACACAGCACTCCGTCCAGTAAATGTGGAGGAAAGGAAACGTGAGCAGAGCTTTGTTTCCTTCTTTGGGCAGCAGCTCCTCTTTGAACTGCACAAAGTTAGACTCCAGGTGAATCATCTTGGGAGCCCGGCCGTAGGACCTGTAAACAGTTGTTTGAAGTCACTGAGAAAACGGCTGAACAACATTCATCAGAAGACGGCACACAGAGCAACAGATAACATAATTGCATCCGTGAGTTCAGATCAACATATACTGACCCCAAATCATAACCACACTATTCTGTTCAAAATCACTCTATGAATTATTTTAAACAGAGTTCACATGTACATGTCAAAGCTCTATTTCCATAAAATCTTTCATTTTCCTGAAGGATACAGGCACAGTAATACATTCATCCAAGTATTCCATTTAACCAGGGCCACTACAGACTTAACAATGGGTTTTAGTGTAACTGAATCTATAATTATGTCACCATAAAAGAAGAAAAATGTATCCCAAATGTCCAAAGTGCAGTTTTAACTTATGAAAGCTTTAGGGCTGCATTAGTATTTTTGGAACAACTTGTATTTTATCCAAGAAACAAAATTACTTGGTGTAAGATAACAGATTTTTGTTTGCAGAGCACAAATAACATAGCAGTACAAACCTCTATTTTATTCTCAACCCAAGAAGAAAGAGGCCATCAAGAAATCCCACAAGCCCCTGTGTCTCCTCCGAGGCTCTCGGCGACGACCTAATGATGCTTTTAAAAGTGAATACACCGCAGGGATCTCTGTGGCATACCTGTACTTCTCACTCCTAGCAGCTGCATCTCTTCTGAATGTTATAGCTGAATTTTTTTTTATCCAATCTAAGGATGCTGTGTTTACTAAGTTAAAAATCAATCATCATTAATGTGATTACGCTGATGCTCAAACATGTGCATTTCCTATTTGCCAGCTCTATTTTTCCCTGTCCTCTGGGAGATTAATCAAGTTTTCTTTTTCCATCTTTCCTCTGCCAGTTTGAAGGTCTTACCATCTATTTCTATTCTACCAGTGGCTGCACTTTAATTCTTAGTATGTAACTTAAGGTTTATTACAAAGACTACAGCTGAAGGCTATCCTCCCCTCTCTCTGTTCTCCTTCACACACATGTGAAATTTTAGATGTTTTTTTTCAAGTGACATCTTAACTTCAGCAAAACATGCCGTGTTGCTGGCAGACATTGTTTTCACCCTGGGTCTCTGGGTTCGTTTTCCTTCATACTGGGATACATCCTTTAATTACTCAGAGGATGGTGAGGTTTCTGATCTCACAAATGTCTGAGAATACTTTACTCACTTCAGTGCACCTATCTCCGTATCAGGACAAGCAATGAGCATGGTAACTGAACGGGACTCCGCGGTAGGCATGAATGGCATCTGCACACAGAAGCAATGGGGCAGAAACCCCAGCCATCCTGGGCCCAACACAGCCACCCGGAGGCCTAGAGGAAAAACTTCTCAGCACCAGTGGCTCAGGCAAGGCCCTCAGGGTGGGAAGCTGTGACACCGTCTTCCCTCTGGATGACACGGTGAACGATAAGAATTCTAGGGTCTGGGTATTTTCCCTCAGGACTATGAGGGGGCTGCTCATAAACGTATTTTATGTTGCATTTTAAATAGTGCTGTTAGAAACTCTATTTGGTTCTTCTTCCTCTTCTGATTCCCTGGCGTGGTTTTCTGTTTGCTTTCTTTTCTTCATTCTGCTTGACATTCACCAGACTCCTGCAGTATCCTGACTCCCTTCTGGAAGAATCTTGACAGCCATTCTTCAAATGTCACCTGTCCTCTGTTCCCTTCTGAAACGCCACTCAGGAGCTTCTCAAGTCATCCTCCAAGGCCAGCTTTTCTTCCTTGCTCTCCTGCTCCTGCTCTTAGCACTGATCTCCAAAGTCTCTAAGCTCAATTCTTCCAGCTCACTAATTTGCTTTTCAGCTATACAACTTGCTCAGCACATCTGGTAAACTTTGTTTCAATTTTCATTTCCTAGATCCAATCAATTATTTTTAAATTTATGCTTTTTATCAAAGTAATAAATACATACTATTTTATTTTATTTAATAAATAAATAAAACTCCAACCTCTGCCCCCCGGGTTCAAGCAATTCTCCTGCCTCAGCCTCCCAAGTAGCTGGAATTACAGGCATGCTCCACCACACCCAGCTAATTTTGTATTTTTACAAGAGACAGGGTTTCACCACCTTGGCCAGACTGGTCTCGAACTCCTGACCTCAGGTGATCCACCTGCCTCAAACTCCCAAAGTGCTGGGATTAAAGGCGTGAGCCACTGCGCCCAGCCAAGATACGTACTTCAGTACAAAGAGTACTAAAAAGCTTTTCTCTCTCTGCCTCTCTACCCCCTCACCCCCACAAACACATACATATCCATGTCTTAGTCTGTTGTCTGCAACTATAATAGACTATCGCAGGCTGGGTAAATTACAAGCAAGAGAAGGTTATTGTGCTCACAGTTCTGGAGGCTGGGAAATCCAAGATCAAAGTGCCAGGTTATGTGAGGTCACTCTGTTTCTTTAGAACTGAGGTGAGGTCACTCTATTTCTTTAGAACTGAGGCTTTTCACTCGTGCTACTTCGCTTGTTCACATAAATGTCTCAACAACATATACTTACTTAAAAATGTGCTTTTTTAAAAAAAATGAAGAGAGGGGGCACAAGGTCAAGAGTTTGAGACCAGCCTGGAAAGAGAGTGAAACACCGTCTCTACTACAAATACAAAATTTAGCCCAGCGTGGCGGCATGCGCCTATAATCCCCGCTACTCGGGAGGCTGAGGCAGGAGAATCACTTGAAACCGGGAAGCAGAGGTTGCAGTGAGCCAAGACTGTGCCACTGCACTCCAGCCTGGGCGACAGAGCTAGACTCCATCTCAAAAAACAAAAAAAAAAAAAATGAAGAGAGGAATACAGCCAAAAAACACACAACCCATACCTTCGCCATTCCATCGGTTCTCTTGGAAGCTGCTGAGAGAGCGTTGGATAAACAGAAGTAAATAAATTCTGATCTCCAGCACCTATAAAGGGAAGAAAGAGAAATTCAGTTACCACATTTTTAGGTGAATACAAGTAAAATGGGCTCTAAAGTTTATGCGGTTGGTATTTTTAGGTCATTTCATGCTTAGTAAAATGATATTGCAAGACTCTTCTGTATCTGTGCCTCTATATAACGAGTCTCAGGAAAACCCAGCGTGGGGCTGACGTGGTGAAACTGAACCCTCATGATACCTCCATGGGGTGGGTGTAATTTTCCCCACAAAAAAAATGGGGATCAGAGAAGGTGAGTAATTTGCCCCAAGGACACAAAGCTAAGGAGAGACGGAGCCGGCTCTACCTCAGCCAGAGCTGTGTTCTACATCCCCACTTTCTCCCAGACAGCCAAAAACTCCATGCAGAAAAGGAAACCAAACTTCACCAAAATCAGCTCACTGTTCAACCAAATGCCAGAAGGACCTACAATTTATAAGTGGCTCCCTATGTGCAATTATTACACAAGGCACCTGCCAGGCACCCTCTCATTCTGTCCTCCCCATGACTCCTGGGAGGAAAAGCACAAACACGACCCCCAATTCACAGATGAGGAAAGTCAGCTTTGAAGGCCAGTGTGCTCAGAGCACAGATCTGACAATGACAGACACGAGTCGGGACTCCAGCTTGCAGCCGGCTTTACACTGCACACTCAGTGTTAGTTCAGCTCTTCTATCTTCACTTTCACAGAAATGAAAAATCCATTTTGTTCTCATAAAATGATAAAATAACTGTATTATACTTAAGCTAAAAAAGAACCTTTTAATATAGATGACTAACATTCTTATACTCAGAGGATCCTCTTTGGTTTAGTAAAACCATTTTCCAAATTGCTTGTATATTGACCTTTAAGAAATCATTGGGAACTGATGTGTGCCATTAACACATCTGCTTATTTTGCTATCAAGAACCTAAAAATAAAAAGCCTCCTGAAACTCATATAATGATATCAAGTCACTGGGAAAGGGTAATGACGTTTCTGGGCAGATGGCACGGTGAGCGGGCAGGGCGCTGGCAGCCTCACTGTCTGGTCCCCATGTCAGTTCCATCACTGACCAGCTGACTACACCTGGGGAGACTGTTTACCCCTCCTGTGCCTCCGGGACAAGGGAAATGGGAAAACGAGAAGAGTTCGGCCAGAGGGGCTGCGCTGAGGATTAAATGAGTTAACACAGTCAGTCACCTCAAACAAGGCATGGCACACAGTGGCTACAAAGGGACTATTACTACATTTTGTTAACACAAAAACAACGCTTATGTTTGAACTTACCACTTTTCATCTTGTTCATTTATTTGGTAGTCATCTTAGAAATCAATAAAAAAGGCCAGGCGTGGTGGCTCGAGCCTGTAATTTCAGCACTTTGGGAGGCTGAGGTGGGTGGATCACCTGAGGTCAGGAGTTCCAGACCAGACTGACCAACACAGAGAAACCCTGTCTCTACTAAAAATACAAAATTAGCTGGGCATGCTAGTTCATGCCCATAATCCCAGCTACTGGGGAGGCTGAAGCAGGAGAATCGCTTGGACCTAGGAGCAGAGGTTGCGGTGAGCCAAGATCGTGCCACTGCACCCTAGTCTGGGCAACAAGAGCGAAACTCTGCCTCAAAAAAATAAAAAATCAATAAAAGAAGAAAACCTTTAGTTAGCTTCTGGTTCTTAACTTTGATTGCCAATTTCTGTTGTCGTGTTAAACAGTTTCCAAGATTAATATATAAAAAATCATTACTCTTTGCTCAGTGGAAAGTAAGCCAACTAAATGGAAGCTTTCTCCTCTTCCACTTGGTTTTCTATGTAAAACTACACACACGTGCGCACGCACACACACACACACACACACACACACTCTCTCTCTCTCTCTCTCTCTCTCTCTCTCACTGTCCTTGCAATACAGTTACTTCACTTAAGTACACAAATAACATCCATACAAAGTAGAAGAGGAACTGCCTCTGACAACCGCTCCAAGCTCTTCTCCCCGGGGAGCCCTGCTGTACAGTAAGACTCATCCAAAAGGAGATCACCAAGTAGCAACATCTCTCGCATCCACTGCAGACTAACTCTCTAACCTCTGTTCACCTGAAGATGTCCAGTCCAGCAGCAAATCCACCCGTGGCAGAGTGTAATCTGACTTAAGTAGGGATCTGACCTGTGACCATCTGACCTCAGTTACCTGTTACAGGCTCAACTGTGTCCCGCAAACATCCACCTGTTGAAGCCCTAACCTCCGGTACCTCAGAATGCAAGCATGTGAAGATAAGGTCTTCAAAGCTGAAAAGGCAGTTCAGTTAAAATGAGGTCTTCAGGATGGGCCCTAATCCAACTGCCTGGTGTCTTTATAAGAGAAGATTTGGTCACACAGACAGGAGGGATGCAGGAAGGCCCCAGGAGGACACGGAGGCCCACGCTGCCGATGCCTGGACCTGGTCTCCAGAGCTGTGACGCAATGCATTTCTGCCACGCCACCCAGACTGTGTGACTGTGACGGCAGCCCTAGAACACTAAGACAGTGCCCTGAGGTAGATTTGAAGGCCAAATTCTAACCCACTGAAGCTCTGCATTGATTGTGAAGAAAAACCACCACAATTTTCTCAGCATATACAAGCATTATTTTAATATACTCTTAAATCTTCACATCAAGTCTTATGAAATTAGAGATGCCTTTGAAAATGGAGTATGGAGAACCAGCACATGAAAGATGGGAAGAGCTTAAGTGTAAGAGCTCAAAAGAAGTCAATCTTGGCTCACGCAGTAGGTGATTAAATTAACAACACAGACTTCGTAGTTTCCTGAAATAACCTGACCATTAAGCAGAAAAGTCACTAGAGCTCTGAGGGCTGAACTGCAAGACAGAGCACCTTCCTGCAGATGATTTTTCATTTTAATCCCACAGCAGCAGAGGCAGGAGCAAAACCAGTGAGAACTCGGTTGTTAACAAGGCAGCTCCTAAGAGCCACAACGGGGCTTCAGATTCCTGTGCCCACATTCAGAAAACCCTGTTCAGAAAGTCACAAAGTTTACTGTTCTGACACAAGAGGCTATTTATTAAAAGAGTCAACTCGGGCCATTTATTTCAGTAACTAAGATCTCCTTTTTTTGGTGATAGAGGACACCTATGAAAATAATATAGAAGAGGAACTCAAAACACAACTTCATTGCATACACCCCACACCCCTTTACCTGTGCATCTCTACACCCACCAGCAGTTCTCATGCCAACTGGGAAGACAGGGAGATAAGGGGGTACAGCAGGTCAGGGAGCTGGATGTGCGGATCCCCAGAGCCCATGGGTGCACAGCATCACCCTGGCCGAACAGCAGGCAGTGGAGTCCCTGAATGGGAAGAGACATACAGAGGGAATGGCAAGCAGCAGCCACGCAGAGGGACATGGGCACGCTTTGGAGGGTGCTGCCCGGACCCGCTAGACAGGCCCCCAGGCTAAGGAAGGCCCAGTTCGGAGAATCTCTGGAAAGTGGGGCAGGGATCTGGAGTCTGATTACATTAAACAATCGGTTTTCTGATTATCTATGCAGTTGTAATTGGATTTTCTGTTACATGCAATCAGATGACTAACACAGGCCTTAGCTATTTCCTGAATTATTACTGTATTCCCTGAGATTTTTACAAGCACACATTCAAGTATTACTCATGTAATTTAAAACCTTTTATGTTCAAAGCAAATAAGAATTAAACATGGAGGGGGAAAGAATTCAAAAAGATGACTTCAGTGATTTAGTGTAACAGGTTACATTTCAATCAATTCAATGTCTGTTAGGCTGCCATAACAAAATACAATAAACCTAGGATGGCTTATCAACAGCAGAAGTGTATTTATTATCTCTGGAGACTGTAAGTCTGAGATCAAAGCTTCAGCAGACTCAGTGCCTTGGTCTTGCTGTGTCTTCATGTGGCAGAAGGGGCAAGTGAGATCTCTGGGGGCCTCTTTTATTAGGGCACTAACCCCTTTTGTGGAGTCTCTACTCACATGACCTAATCACCTCCCCAAGGTCCCATCACCAAATACCATCACATTAGGGTCAGAGAAAAGTTGCTAGTTAACAGACGGCAAGAGAAGGGCACCTGTTTACTGTCCCTCTGGACGGAACTTTGCGCACACTCTGAACCCTCATATGGAAATCCAAAGCACCAATAACTCCCTAGTTGGCCCAAGGTCAAGCAAATGAGCACCAAAGCTGGGATGTGAACCCAGGTAGCTTGGCTTGGGACTTAATACTGCTCTGTGCTCCTTGCCAACTTCTTAATTCTATTAAGTTTACTACTTATCCTGCAGCAATTGTTTTAACAATAGTTGGCTTGGCTGGGTATGACGGCTCACACCTGTAATCCCAGCACTTTGGGAGGCTGAGGCTGGTGGATTACGAGGTCAGGAGTTCAAGACCAGCCTGGCCAAGATGGTGAAACCCCGTCTCTACTAAAAATACAAAAAATTAGCCAGGTGTAGTGGCAGACGCCTGTAATC
Organism: Alouatta palliata; assembly: GCA_004027835.1. Taxonomy (NCBI): domain Eukaryota; kingdom Metazoa; phylum Chordata; class Mammalia; order Primates; family Atelidae; genus Alouatta; species Alouatta palliata. The sequence continues at coordinate 48,360 of PVKV010009424.1, read as the reverse complement.
CCAGCTACTCGGGAGGCTGAGGCTGAGAACTGCTTGAACCCAGGAGGCGGAGGTTGCAGTGAGCCGAAATCGCACCACCGCACTCTAGCCTGGGCAACAGAGCAAGAGTCCATCTCAAAACAACAACAACAACAAAAACATTGGCTGAAAATACGGGTTCCAAAAGGCCTTCTGTGGACAGAGAGAACATTTCTGTCACCTTGTTAGACGTAGTAAACCCCAAGTTTCTCTTTAAAGAATCAGTATGTCAGTATGTTCAGTTCTTTGTCCTCCATTTTAAAGTTTAACTTCCTTGTAGTTTCAGTAAACAACCTTTTCCACCAGTTCTAATCAGAACTGCTCTGGTCCCCTGCTCCATCCTGACTCATCCTGGTCACCTGGCTCCAGTCACCTGCTCTGGTCACCTGCTTTGACCTAGGTCACCCCTGGCTATCTGCTCTGACCTGCCTGTAACCATCCTTCCCGCCAAACTACCCACCCTGCCACTCCAACTTGTACCCCTTCTCTCTTTAAAATAGCCAATCAAGATTAGTCTAGACTGTGCGGTCTAACCGTAGCCAATAGGGGAATGACACAGCAGTAGGGGTGACCTGTGTCAGGAATAAGAACCCTTCCCCTCCCTGTCCAGGTGTGCACTCGCCACTGCTCCATCTGTGCAATGCACCCTTCTATAGAAGTGAATCGCCTTGCTGAGGAAATTTTTATTTGAGCACTACTTCCGCGGCACCAAAAATTTTACATATGACAATCTTTTTTATTGTACCAATTCTTGAACACACAAAGCTGTGACAGTCTTACTTATCACAAAAGTATAAAAGGATCAGGAAGTTATAACCATAAGAGACTGGCAAAGAAAAACAGAATGTTCAGTCAGTTTGTCACTTTCCTAAAAACTTGACGTTATATATTTTCAAAGTCAGTATTTTTATTTGGAGATTTATGTCAGAGAAAAAAAAAATCTTGACATAAAGAGTCTGAATATTTGTTGATACTCTGATACATTACAATTTTTCTTCAAATTCTTTAGTATAATCTTGGTAAGGGTAACAGAAAGTTTTCTAATAAAATGCATCTCTCACTTGATCTTAAACTGTTTCGACCCATTAGGAAGGCACTGTCCTCAGCCCTCTGCTAGGCTGTCTTGTTTTAAGAGGCTGCCTTTATTCTGGGCTTCTTAGGCCGCAGAGCACTAACAGGTGGGAAAGACAGCGATGGTTTAGCTCAACCCAGGAGTGCTATGGGCTGAGAAAGAAGAACCTGGGGGTGGAGGGGTGAAGAATGACAGAGAGTGTCCCACATCTGGAGGCCCTCAACCCGGGGCTGGAACATCTCCCAGCTGTGACTAAAAGCAGTGGAGTGACTGGAGATGAACTAATATTAAGGCCCCTCCAAGCAAGGTTCTATGATTCTATTTCTGAACAAAAAAGTCAAAGAAAATGTGTAATTTATCTAAGATTTGCTTTACAGGAAATTTTCCAGAAATAACAATTCTTTAAGCCTATTAACAAAAGAAAGCTGCAATCCACTGTTAGACAGTTCATTCTTGTTTGCAAGCAATGGGTTAGAGAGGGCAATGTCTTCAAGACTAAGAACCTATGTGCTTGCCCACAGACTATACATTCATTAATTTCTCCTCAATGGCTTTTGGTAAAATAGGCTTTCAAATGGATGATAAAAAAATCCAAGGTCACAAACTGGGAAGTCATTTCAGCCTGTTCAATAATGCATAAAGTAGATTTGCTGTAATTTGTGTATAATGTCGAGGCAGTAATGAAAATTAATGCTTCAGATTGGGAGCTCTTTCATGGCAAAAACTAACATCAAATGTATAATCGTGGGTATGGAAGCCTCCCCAAGCTCCTCCCACAGTATCTGTCCGTGAAAGGCGTTCGCATTTGGAGGTGGGGGCAGGGAGTGAAGGTCAATGAGAAAGCATAAAAAAGGATCCAGACGTTATCCAGATTCTCTAGGTAGAAAGCAAGGTTCAGTCTATCCCCTAAAACGATGAGGCAACTGACTCCACACTTCTAGCAGAGACACTGTCCTTCCTTCATTAGAAGGCACAGATTTGAGAAGTACAGCAAATGAACCCTCCCATGGTTCTACACCACCCGTGAAACAGTCCTGCCGACAAAAAATCCAGCCTGAAGCTGACCGGGCCTCCAGCTCCAAACACCAAAGTCGAGGCGGTGGGACCTCTTCAGGACAAACCTGCCAGGTTCATCAAGTCATAAAGAAAAAAAAGAGACGGAAGGAACGTGAAGATTTTAAGAGTCTTAAAGGTATTTACCTAAAAACTGTATTTGGATACTAATTCTAAAGTTTTAAAAATAGACAAAACAACACACTGGAAATTTAAACACTGAATATTTGATATTAAGAAACATTTTAGGGCCGGGCATGATGGCTCACATCTGTAATCCCAGCACTTTGGGAGGCCAAGGCAGGAGGATCACCCAAGATCAGGAGTTCGAGACCAGCCTGGTCAACATGGTGAAACCCCGTCTCTACTAAAAATACAAAAAAATTAGCCGGGCATGGTGGCACTTGCCTGTAATCCCAGCTACTTGGGAAGCTGAGGCAGGACAACTGCTTGAACCCGAGAGGTGGAGGTTGCACTCCAGCCTGGGTAACAAGAGGGAAACTCTGTCTCAAAAACAAAACAAAACAAAAAAGAAGAAGAAGAAAGAAACGTTAGGAGTAATTTCAAAATACCATGAATGAAAAAGAAAGAAACTTAAAAACTAAAAAAAATATACCATAGACTGGGTGGCTTAGAAAACATAATCTTTTTCTCTCTTAAAGACCGTATGAAAGAAAAAAATAAATAGAAATTAATTTTCCCGTAGCTCTGCAGGCCAAGAAGCCAGAGATCCAAGTGTCAGCAGATTCGGTTTCCGGTGAGGGCCTGCATCACAGATTGCAGACAGCCACTTCCTTGCTATTATCTTCAGGTGGTCCTTCCTTGGTTCAAGGGCGAGGTGTCCCCTCACTCGTCCTCACCTAATGCCATAATAAAGGGCCCACCTTCCTGACCTCATCTAACCCTAAGTACTTCCCAAAGGCCCATCTCCTATTCCTAGCACACTGGGAGTCCAGACTTTGGTGTGTGATGTTGGAAGGGACACATTCAGTTCGTAACACCCATTCACCGATAAATTATATGTCTGAGATTCGCTTCAAAATAATGTAACACTGGGGAGAATGAGGGGTATAGAGGAACAAGACTGGGCAATTCACCTAATTGTTGAAGTTGGGTGAAAGGTTTGTCAGATCTCTTTATAATATTCTGTCTGCTTTTACACATATTGCAAACTTCCATAATAAAATATGTGAAATGTTACAATTCTTCCATTTCCCTCATCCTTCTTTTTCTTTTTTCCATAGCCCTGATCACCTATTTCTTGCTGAAATGTAAACTCTCAAAGGGTTGGATCTTTGCTCTCTGCCATAACCCGAGTCCCTACAGCACAGTGCCTGGCATGGAACAGGAGCTCCGTAAACGTTTGCCTACTGATGAGAACAGCCCAATTCCTTCATACTCCACACTAGACAACCCAGGATCCAGAACAGACTACAGGAGAAGTAAAGACAGTGCTGAGTATCAAGTTCTCAGAATATGAATTTTGGAATGAGTAAGACTATACTAAAAATTTCTAGTGTATAGCTGACTTAATTCTTAGAATGCTAAAGTGACATTTTTATTTAATTCTATGGCAAAGGCTTTCTAGAGGCATAATTTTAGGGACAAACCTCCCCGCTTCCATGTGAGCAGATGGTGTCTGACTTCCCTAAGTACTTGGTAAAGCAAGAGTCATGAGACATCCTAATGTTGGTCCAAGCTCTGCTACTAAACAGTTACACTGCTCGTGGTCAGGCACAGCAAAGCCAGCCCTCAGCTCAACTTCAAAATGACTTCTGATGGCCCTTCTCATGAACCTGGATGTTTAGAAACTTACTGACTGGTCTAGGTGAATGGAAAGTGCTCACAAATGGTATGCTACAGATTTAGTTAAAATTACTATCTAAATGGGCTGTTGTCAGTTTCAAGGATCTGCTAAAAAATTTCAACCCTGAAATTGTTTTTTCTTTCTTTCTTTTTTTTTTAAGAGACAGGGTCTCACTCTATCACCCAGACTGGAGTGAAGTGGCACAAACATGGCTCACTGCACCCTCGAATTCCTGGGCCCAAACAATCCTCTGGTCTGTCTCCCAAGTAGCTGGGTCTAGAGGCGCAGACCATCACGCCCAGCTAACTCTGAAATGTATACAATGGCTTCAAACTGCTAACAGATCTCAGTTAAAAATAAGAAAAATGTCCAAACATACAATGGTCCCTGTGGTCTCTGTCACTGTTTTTTGTTTTTTTTTTTTTATTTTGCAAAGAGAGGCCTAAAATAATACTCGGAAATGAAACACCATGTAACAAACATCCACGAAGGCATGTAAGGGAGAGAGTACCGAAGAGGTTCACCTTTTTCTAAGAAGGGATCACCCCACCTTGTATGCACATGTATAACCCAAAAGCCCAGATGTCAAGATAACATTCCCTTGGTCAGGAGTACAGGAACGACAAACCTCCAAAGACAGATGCAGCTATCTAAAACCAAAGACGCTTGATGAATGCAGGCCACTGTGTGCTTGGTAGCTAACACAGACGGTGGTGCAGCAGGTGGCAGGGGCCCACAACATCCTAACCCCCAAAATCTGTCCATGTGACTTTAGGCGGGAAAGGGGTCTTTGTAGACTTAAGTTCAGGAGCTCAAGATGTGATTATCCCAGATCATCCAGCCAGGCCCTATATATAGCTAGATTCCAGATATATTTCAAAGGCAATGCCAGGTGTGACAGAAAAAAGAAATCACAAATTACTCCAAAGTTATCAATTTTTAATTTAAAAACAAATATTCTCTAAGGCCAAAAAGTACTGTGAATATATCTGAAATATATCTGAAATTCACGTTAAGAGCAGATACAGAGGAAAGACTTGAGGAGGAAAGATGGAGGGTGAGACACAGGCGAGGCCACAGGAAGCTGAGGCAAACGCAACTAGAGGCCAGCACGGAGGCGGGCACATTTTGGACTGTTTAAGACCCTGCAGTTGTCTGGGCACAGTGGCTCACACCTGTAATCCCAGCACTTTGGGAGGCTAAGGAGAGTGGATTGCTTTAGTCCAGGAGTTCAAGACCTGCCTGGGCAACATGGTGAAACCCCATCTCTACTAAAAATCCAAAAATTAACTGGGCATGGTGGCATACAAGCAGCTATTTGGGAGGCTGAGGTGGAAGAAATCACCTGAGCCCAGAAGGTCGAGGCTGCAGTGAGCTGAAACCACGCCCCTGCACTCCAGCCTGGACGAGAGTGAGACCACATCTCAAAAAAAAAAAAAAAAAAAAAAAGACCCCACAGTCTTCTGCCATTCCTGGTCTGTAACTCTAGATCTAAAGCCACCAGATCCAGAGGTGGAGCATAGGGGAGGGAGAGTCAGCGCTTAGAGATCAGCCTGCGATACCTTGGGAGACCACACACTTCCAGGCTAAAGCATGCGACTCCAGTGAAGACACTCCGTCAACTGGCAACAAACTTTTCCATGACAAAAAAATCCTTAAGTCAGTTACTTGTATTTCCACTAAAAGGTAAGCACCTTTCAGCCAGGGTGAACCACACCATCACACCGTCAGCGGGCAGGCCTCTGGTGGAAGCGAACAGTGAAAGTTTCCTAAGGAATGACTGGCTCACGTGTTATGCCTGTCATACTTTTATTTTATTTACTTTTTGTTTTGAGACCAGATCTTGCTTTGTCAGCCAGGTTGCAGTGTCAGGTAGAATAGCAGATTACTGCTGCCTCGACCTCCCAGGTCCAGGTGATCCTCCCAAGTAGCTGGGAGTACAGGCATACATCAGCACACCTGGCTAACTTTATTTTTATTTTTGTAGAGACAGAAATTCCCTATGTTGCCCATGCTGCATCATATTTGATTATTTCAGAGATTCAACACTTTAAAAAAAAAAAGAAAATCAGACCCTTCAATGTCATTTCCATAAACAGAATTTACTAGAAACTCTTCAAAAACACATCTTGTGAACTAGGTGTGTGAGCTGAATAGGAAAAAAAAAAAAAAAAACTTTTCACTGTTTTGTTTTTGTTTTTGTTTTTGTTTTTGTTTTTGTTTTTGAGAGTTGCCCAGGCTGTAGTGCAATGGCGCAATCTTGGCTCACTGCAACCTCTGCCTCCCAGGTTCAAGCGATTCTCCTGCCTCAGCCTCCCAAGGAGCTGAGATTACAGGCATGCGCCACCACGCCCAGCTAACTTCGTATTTTTAGTAGAGACAGGGTTTCTCCATATTGGTCAGGCTGGTCTCGAACTCCCAACCTTAGGTGATCAGCCCACCTCGGCCTCCCAAAGTGCTAGGATTACAGATGTGAGCCACCGTGACTGGATATCAGTTCAATCCACCCTGGAGTGGGGCCAGTAACACTAACAGCATGAGTTCCCAAACTGTGCACCAAGGCTTCCCACACACTACACAGAGAGGCACCAAGAAAGTTTAAATTTATGAGGGAAACAGCAATGCTTGTGATGTAGGAACCCCACACAAGATATTCACAAGTGTCAACATCAGATCCGAGCTCCACTTCTTTCAATGACATCATTATCATCGCAAAACGGGGTGGCTGCTCTGATAAAAAGCAAGTACTATTCCCCCAAAAAAAACGTCAAAGGGAGCAGCGGCGTCCAATCCGACCCCGAGGTGAGAGGTGTCACAGAGCCCTGCCAGTACCACACTGCTGCAGTTAGGAATAATGATGAAAATATTTTTTTCTTCCAACTTATGTGTATTTTTCAAACAGCTCCTGTTAGGACATAATATTTAATAAATTACTGGGACCTGATTACTTAATAAATAGAATTTTTAAGTATTCCTTTTAGCCTAGAGATGCCACGAAAAAAATTCCTGAGACACTAAAAGCATTGTGAACAGAGAAAATTCAGGAACCTCTCCTTAGTAACTAATTTTTTTGCACACTGACTATAATCCTGACACTCTCCTGAGTGCCTTACATACCCCTTCTCAACCAGATGAGGCTGCTACTCTAGCCACCGGTTTCACAGCTGAGGGGCGGTGAAAAGATGTAAGAACCGAGGTCACGTGGACACGATGGAATGGCGCGTGGACACGATGGAATGGCGCATAGACACGCTCAGGTAGAAACGACATAGCAAGTAAATTAAGCACATTTGCTGGTGCCTTTAGTCCTTGCCTCCAAATATATACTCTATGCAATGACTGAGGTTTCCTAAGGGGAAATGTTTCTCCTACTTTTCAATCTTTGGTTCAATATTGCCTTGAGAATTCAATATGGAATAAAATCTGCATTTACAATATGTTTACCAACTTAAACAGACATTTAATATGTTTACCAATTTAAACAGACATTTAAAGTGACTTTTTTGGTAGTAAGGAGATGGTTAAATCACAAGCACCACACTTTCACGTTTAGCAGAAAATTTCAATGTGCAAATTTTAAAACTTTAACCTACAGGGGAAAATCCCAAAGTTCAACCAGATACAAAGCTCATTTCTGTTGCCTGTTTTCCCCTCTAAAAGTTTACAATATCAAGGCCGGGCTCGGTGGCTCACACCTGTAATCCCAGCACTTTGGGAGGCTGAGGCAGGCGGATCACAAGGTCAGGAGTTCAAGACCAGCCCAACCAACATGGTGAAACCCCATCTCTACTAAAAACAGAAAAATTAGCTGGGCATGGTGGCACGTGCCTGTAATCCCAGCTACTCAGGGGAGGCTGAGACAGAAGAACTGCTTGAACCGGGACCCAGGAGGCCGAGATCACGCCACTGCACTCCAGCCTGGGCTATAGAGCAAGACTCTGTCTCGAAAAAAAAAAAAAAAAAAAAATTTATAATATCAGACCTGGAACCCCGAATATAGAGACGCAGAAAAATGAAACAGGTAATAGATGAGGCTAGTGAAAACAGATCACCTGGAGGGAGAGTACTATTACTTTTCAGATACTATTCAATTCCAAGGTAATAACAGTTACGTGCTATTTTAGGTATGATGACAGTCAACAAAGAAAAGCCACAAATCACTGGAATTACATTAACTTTCTCACTAGCTGAATGAGATAGCTGGAAAAGGAACGTGTCTTTCCCAATACACCCTTGGGTCAGAAATCCAAGTCTTTATTTCAAAACAGAAAACTGACCCTGTGGCTCAAAAAACTCTACGCTAAAATTTAAACTTAGAGCAAATGGATCTGCTGGATTTGTTTCGGTTTCACCAGGCATTTTCATGATTAATAAATTATACTGTAAGTATTCACATTGCTATGATTAGATCATTCATTACCCAACCCCACTAAAGCATGACTTTCACTGATGTTCAGTTCCCATCCCTGCACATTTCAGATATACTCTTCAGTATTTATAAGCTTTAACTAGTTTTTGAGTTTAAGAAGACCCCCTACCGAGGTAGTCCCTCTTCAGGGGAGCCTGTTAGGCAGGAGGTTTAATTATGAACTCATGTCTATTAAAACATTTAGGGCCAGGTGTGGTGGCTCACGCCTGTAATCTCAGTCCTTTGGGAGGCCAAGGCGGGCTGGTCACCTGAGGTCAGGAGTTCCAGACCAGCCTGGCCAACATGGTGAAACCCCATCTCTATTAAAATACAAAAATTAGCTGGGTGTGGTGGTGGGCGCCTGTAATCCCAGCTGCTCGGGAGGCTGAGGCAGGAAAATCACTTGAACCTGGGAGGCAGAGGTTGCAGTGAGTCAAGATTGCACCACTGCCCTCTGGCCAGGGCAACAGAACGAGACTCTGTCTCAAAAAAAAAAAAAAAGAAAAGAAACACTTAGAGAGCTTCAAAATATTATCAAAATAATTCAGGCCAGGTGAGGTGGGCCATACCAGAAGTGCCAACTACTTGGCAGGCTAAGGGAGGGGACCACTTGAGCCCAACAAGGCTACAGTCAGTACAGTCAGCTATGACCACGCCACTGCACTCCAGCCTGGGCGACAGACCAAGACCCCATCTCTAAAAGAAAAATAATAATAAAACGAAATGAAATAATCAGCTAGGTTTTAAAGTAATAATCCATTCCAATTACCCTTAATCTTTGGAAGTTTTCATTCTTCTATGCCGACATACAAACAGTTTTTAAATTCACCAGAACCAGTTACATTCTATATTCTTCCCAGAAAGGTCTAAGCAGAATGCATTTCACTGAAGTAAAATATTATACATTCTATGAAAAAAAAAAATTCCACCACATGTATCAACTCTACTTTCATTTTTAAATGAACAGATCTGAGGTAATAACATTTCAACCAAGAGAACTACGTACATAATACTAAAAATTTGTTAAGAGTTAATTAGCCTCTGGGTGGATTTTTTTGAGAGCGATTATTCTAGCACCATTGTCCGCACTGCTTATCCCAGCTTCTCCTTTGAAAACCTGTAGAGCTGAAAGGAGGGAGCAAGATGAAGGCATGAGGGAAAGCCTGGCCAAGTGCTTCCCAAAGCTTCAGTCCCAGATACACCAAAACGTAATTTCAAGTAGGAAATACAAAGCCAGCTTTGTTGGGGGGAAAAAGGGGAGGGACAGCAGGGGGTGGGGAGTTGGGGAGGGATAGCATGGGGAGAAATAACAGATACAGGTGATGGGGAGGAAGGCAGCAAATCACATTGCCATGTGTGTACCTATGTAACAATCTTGCATGTTCTTCACATGTACCCCCAAACCTAAAATGCAATAAAAAGTATATATATATAAAAAAAAAAAAAAATCACAGCAAAAAAAAAAAAAAAAAAAAACTTTTAAATTGACCATTTTTCAAGTTGACTTTGAAAGTCTATTGAAGCCCCTTTATCTTCTGAGATTCCAATGAATGGAAGTTTGCACCTTCTAAGACAGTGATACCATCCGTGCTACGCTGCTCCAGGCACCCCGCGGGGCGGGTGGCTCATGCCTGTAATCCCAGCACTTAGGGAGGCTGAGGAAGGTGGATCACCCGAGGTCAGGGGTGGAGACTAGCCAACCAACACAGCGAAACCTCGTCTCTCCGCTTAAAAAAAAAAAAAAAAAGTACAAAATTAGCTGGGCGTGGCAGTGTGCGCCTGTAATCCCAGCTACTTGGGAGGCTGAGGCAGGAGAATCGCTTGAACCAGGGAGACAAGATTGCAGTGAGCCAAGATCATGCCACTGCACTCCAGCCTGGGCGACAGAGCAAGACTCCGGCTCAAAAAAAAATTCATGATGCTGCTGGAAACACAGGAAAAAAACCTCCACCGAAGTGAGAATCTAAAACTGCAGGAAGGAAAGCGGCATCCTTTACCTGTCCACCACCCATGCATGTATGAAACTAAACATTAAATATTTATCTCCAATACTGGCTATCGAGATAAAAAATTTTACCCCTTTAGTTATGGCTGAATCCAATAGAGCTTAGGAACTTTCTCCTCAGAAATGTATTTACATAATGCCTGTACGAACATATTGCTATTGAAAAGTAACCAAGCCAAGAGGTAGAAGATATAATTAGATGTGTGGATATGTATCCAGCACTCACAATGTGCACAGAACTTCAGGAGAAAAATTTTCACGATTTAGAAGTCAATGAAATTTAACATGAACTGAGCACAGCTTCCCTGAGGACTCCTTTGGAAAGCGCCTGGGAAATCGCAGGGCCTCCAGACTCGCTCTACCCACATCTGTCCTCTGGGGCTGAAGGTGCAGAGTAGAGAAATCCAGCTGACAAGTATTCTGGGAAGGAAAAAAAATCAGCTACTGCTCAACTATGCAAGTCTCCCAATGTTCAATGAGACACAGTCCACTTTCCTAAGAAACTCTATTATATGGTCTAGGTCGCTGCAGAAAAAAAAAAAAGAGGGAGAGGGAAAGAGAAAAAAGAAAAGGGAAAGAAAGAAAAAATCTATCATCTAAAGCTGAAGCAACAAAATTCAACCTTAAATATACAGTTTCTCAGGGATCTAACAAGACGGAACATACCAGGTGCACCCACCAACAGAGCAAGGGGGAAATAGGAGTTCTCAGGACATGCAGTCTACCGTGGCCTGGGCACTCCGATTTTGCAATAGACAGTGCTTCCTTTCAAAGTATGGAGGACAATTAGAAAACACTAACTGCACACAGGCATGAAAACACAGAAAAAACGTCAAAGTTCGAAAATAATAACAGTTTGCAACACCTCTCTGCAAATCATCAAAAAGCCAACCAAACATTTCAATATTTCCCATAAAGCTCAGTGTTCTTAACTTGTAAAGAACAGTCACACTTGTAAAATTTGGGGAAAATTTTTCCCATAACAAAATAGTTCCTTTGTATAAGCATAAAGGAGGGGTGCGGGAGGACACGACACCCAAGAGGCACCGGGTGTCCGCGATGTAGACTCGCGCGGGAGGCGGCTGCTCATGGGGAGCAGCTCGCCCGAGCGCCCAGGCCTCGTCTTTCTCATCGTAAAATGGTTTCAGTGCGCGGCGGGGAAGCGTCCACGAGCCAAAGCAGTCCCGGCGGCTCCGTCGGACGCTTCTCGCCGCAACACACCGCTGCTGCTTCGCCAACGCCTGCAACTCTGCGAGCCCCCAGGACTTCCCCGGAGTTGGGGAAAGGGCGCCCGCGGGGAAAACCGTCCGGAGGAAAAGGCCGAGGGCCCCGGTCCCGGGCGCGCGGCTCGACGGGGGCGGGACGGGGCGGCGGCGGTGGCCCCGGCTCCTACCCCTCGACGCCGGCGCGCGCCCGGTCCCGGGCAGAGTCCGCTGGGTTCCCACGACTCCAACCGCAGCCGGTCCCGAGGGCGCCCCCAGGGGTCAGAGATCGCCCAGCGGGAAGGTCAGAGGGCGTCCCTGAGAAGTCGGAGGGCCCAGCCGCAGCCACAGCCCCGGTCACACCTCCAGGAAGCGGCCCAGCGCGGAGCGCGCCGGGGGCTGCAGGTGTGGGGGCGCCGGGGGCAGGACGCGAGGCCCAGGCCCGCCCCACGACCGCCGCGCCCTCCCTGCCTCCGGGCACTCACAGGTGACGATGGGCTTGTTCTCCATGGTGTAGATCACGGGCGGCAGCGGCTCCTCAGAGGCGTCCATGGGCGTCCGGCGTCACCGGCCCGTCCCCCCGCGCCCCATGGGCAGCTCCGAGGCCGCGCCGGGCCCAGCCCGAGCCCGAGCCTGAGCCTGAACGGCGCCACCCGGCCGGCCGCGCGAGGCAGCTCTGGAGCCGGTAGCGCCACCGCTGCCGCCGGCGGCAGCCACTTCCGGCCTCGGCGCCGCCGCATGACCACTTCCGGGGCGCGCGAGGCTTCACGGGGCGGGCCTGCGCGGCGCCTGGCTCCGGCAGGAGTGCGCCCGGTTGTTCGCACGGCAGCGGCGGCGCGAGGACGGGGAGGCGGGGCGGGGCGGGACTCCGGGGATGCGTCCTTCTTCCTCTCTCGGCTGTGGGCGCCCCGCGGGGCCCTACGCTGGACCTGTGCCCGGGACTGGGCAGGTAGGCCTCGCGCGCAGTGAGCGAGCCAGGACGCGCCCGGGCCAGAGACGCTGGCATCGCTGCCCTCGCGCTCCCCGCGGCTCTGGGGTCCCCGGCGCGGTCGCTGCCCTGCGGCCCTTCCCGTCCTCACGGTGGAGGCTCCCGCAGGCCCTCGCCGCTGAGTGTGCCCGGCGCGTGCCTTCCGCCCGCCGCTGGGCTCTTCCTGTCTCTCTCGCGCCGCAAAGCTGTGGGGACCCGGCCCTCGGCTGCGCCTATCCGGGGCAGGCGGCGGGGCACGCTTTCGGGGTGCCTCAAAATAAACCTCACGCTTTGCTGCATCTGGACGACTTGGGCACGTAAACGGGGTTTTCTGTTTCTTTCCTTTGGAGCAGGGTCTCGCTCCGCTGCTCAGGCTGGAGTGCAGTGGCGGGATCGCGGCTCACCGCAGCCTCGACCTCCCGGCCTCCAGCGACCCTGCCGCCTTGGCCCCCGGAGTAACTGGGACCGCGGGGGCAGCAACCACGTCCAGCTAATGTTTTTGTTCCTTGAGTCTGGGTCTCCCCGTGTTTCCCAGGCCGGTCTCAAACTGCTGGGCTCGAGTGATCCTCCAGCCTTGGCCTCCCAAAGTGTTGAGATTACAGGTGTGAGCCTGGGTTTCAGGTAACAGGTACGAATAAAATAACGAAAATTGTCAACCGAGAATAATCAGAAGGGTCAGAATCTAGTTTAGAGTTTGTTCAAGTGCACAGTTTGATGGGCCACCCAGGAAACATTACAAAGAACCGAAGCGTTCTCAAACGTGGAAGTTTGGGTCATTTATATAGCCAACGTTTCGGGAAGCCTCAGTGTCAGCATCTTTCTGTATAGTCGATGGTTAGCCGAGGTGGTCTTTTTCTTTTGTGACCCACTGAAGATGAAACAGTCATGGGGTCTCTGTGCTTTCTGGTCTGAGTTGGGTACAGGACAATGAAGGAGGCAGCTAATCTGAAACAAAAACCAGCAGTGGGCCGGGCGCGGTAGCTCACGCCTGTAATCCCAGCACTTTGGGAGGCCGAGGCGGGTGGATCACGAGGTCAAGAGATCGAGACCATCCTGGTCAACATGGTGAAACCCCGTCTCTACTAAAAATACAAAAAAAAAAAAAAAATTAGCTGGGCATGGTGGCACGTGCCTGTAGTCCCAGCTACTCGGGAGGCTGAGGCAGGAGAATTGCTTGAACCCAGGAGGCGGAGGTTGCGGTGAGCCAAGATCGTGCCATTGCACTCCAGCCTGGGTAACAAGAGCGAAACTCCGTCTCAAAAAAAAAAAAACCAGCAGTGGGTAAGGGAACACCTGGTCTTCCTTAGTCATTTACATCAGCAGGCACCAACCTTTTTGGCACCAGGGCCGATTTCATAGAAGGCAATTTTTCCACAGAATCTGGGCGGAGGGGTGAGAACGATTCAAGCACATTACATTTATTGTGCACTTTATTTTTGTGCTGTAATACGTAATAAAATAATCATACAACTTGCCGTCATGCAGAATCAGTGGGAGACCTGAGCTTGTTTTCCTGCAACTAGATGGCCACGTCTGAGGGTGACGGGAGCCAGGGACAGATCATCAGGCATTAGATTCTCATAAGGAGCACACAACCTACACCCATCCCTCCAATGTGCAGTTCACAGTAGAGTTCACCGTCCTATGAGAGTCCAGCGCCACTGCTCCCGACAGGAGGCAGAGCTCAGGCAGGGATGCCAGTGGACTAGGGTTCCCTGAAAGTCTTTGGCCTGGTTTGGACTAAGCATGTGTGGGGTGGACTGACCATGGAGTTTACCAGGAAGCTGCTGTTAAGGATGGTGCAAAGACTATAGGTTCAGCAGAGCTACAGGAAAGGTCTTTCTGTTTTATTTTTAGACAGTGTAGTTGTGTCACCCAGGCTGGAGTGCAGTGGTTTGATCATATCTCAGTGCAGCCTAGAACTCCTGGGCTCAAGTGATCCACCTCAGCCTCTCAAGTAGTTGGGACCACAGCCGAGTGCCACCTTGCCTGGCTAATTTTTTTATTTTTTGTAGAGACCGGGTCCCACTCTGTTCCCCAGGCTGGTCTCAAACTCCTGGCCTCAAGCAGTCCTCCTGCCTCAGCCTCCCAAAGCACTGGGTTGACAAGTACGAGCCACCACGCCCAGACAAGACCTTTTTAATGCTGTTAACCCTGAGACATTCAGCTGAGACACTAGGTTGAGGGTCACCCCCCAGGGGTCAGCAAACCACCTCAAAAGGCCCAGATAAGTATTTTAGGTTGTGTGGGCCACATTCAGTTTTTGCCTCATATTTTTATTTGGTTATTTTTGTTTAAACAATTCTTTAAAAATATAAAAACCATTCTTAGCTTTAAGTGCCATAGGAAAACAGGCCGTCAATAGATGTAGCTGGTGAGCCAGAGGTTGCCAATCCCTCCCCTAAAATAAGGACTGCTCTAGGCCTGCCTTAGCAAAGTCTAAAGCAAAGCCCTGACACGATCCACAGGAGGGACAGGGTTTGGAGGTTAAGTCCTTCCAAGTTAGGGGGGCCTGGGAAACAGCCGGGACATTCCTCAGAACCAAGTGAACAGAGCCTAAAACAACCTACACGAGCCCAGTGTGGCAAGTCCAGCAGTGGAACACAAACTAGAACAAAGGTCAGGATTCTCAGTGGAAGATCATCCAGAGTCTCTATGATTTGATATTTATCAGTGTCGAATATACACTAAAAAAAAAAATCACTGAGCATGCAAAGAGAGAGGGAAATGTAAACCATAGTCAAGAAAGAAAAGCAGCTACCAGAAACCAACCCCTCCCCCCGACAATGAACCAGATATTGTATTTACAAAGACTCTAAAGCAGCTATAAATACATCCAATGGGGGCCGAGTGTAGTGGCTCACACCTGTAATCCCAGAACTTTGGGAGGCCAAGGTTGGTGGATCACTTGAGCACAGGAGTTCGAGATCAGCCTGGCCAACATGGTGAAACCCCATCTCTAGTAAAAACACAAAAATTAGCCCATGTGGTGGCTCACACCTGTAGTTCCAGCTACTCAGGAGGCTGAAGCAGGAGAATCGCTTGAGTCTGGGAGGTGGAGGTTGTCGTGAGCCAAGATCTCGACACTACACTCCAGCCTGGGTGACAGAGCAAGACTCCATCTCAAAATAAATGAAAATAATATGTCCAAATGATTAAATGGCAATATTGTCTTAATGAGTAAAGAGTCAGAAATTCACAGCAGAATAACAAAGTATCTAAAAGAATCAAAAGAAAAGTCTAGAACTGAAAAGTACAATAACAAATGAAAATTTCACTGAATTAAATTAGCAGATTGGAGAAAACAGGAGTTAGTGATCTTGAAGGCAGATGAATGGAAATTACTGAATCTGAAGAAGAGAAAAAAAGAAAAATGGAGAGAACCTCAGAGACCTATGGGACAGTATGAAATGGCCAAAACCGTGGGTGATAGGAGCTCCAGAAGGAGAGTGTGAGTGTAGGGAAGGAAACATTTCCACAAAATAATGGCCCCAAATCCAAACACATGATGAAAAATAACTGATTTACAGATCAAGAAATTCAGCAAAACCTGAAGAGAACACATACGAAGAAAGTTGCATGCACGCATATCACGCTCAAACTGGTGAAACAGATAAAGAGAAAAAATTTTTGATGGGTGGACAGGGTATTGCTTTGTCACCCAGGCTGGAGTACAGTGGCACAGTCACGGCTCACTGTAGCCTCAGTCTTCTGGCTTCAAGCCATCCTCCCACTAGAGCCTCCCAAGTAGCTGGGACCATCGGCACACGCCACCACACTGGCTAATTTTTTTATTGCTTGGATGGGTCTCACTATGTTGCCCAGGCTGGTCTTGAACTCCTGACCTCAGGTGATCTACCCATGTCAGCCTCCCGAGGTGCTTGGATTACAGGCATGAGCGACCGTGCCTGGCCCTTCTCATAATTTCATTACGAGACCACTCACTGTTTAAAACAATAGCTTGTGGTAGTTGTAAAGTGTGTGTAGAAGGAAAAGATAAGGACAGCGTGAGCACAGCTGCTGAATGTGTGAGCATAGTGTAGTGTGGCGCACTGCAGTGGGAGAGGCAAGAGACCAGACTTGCAGGGACTAAAGCAGCGGGCCCGGCAAGGCAGGGCACTGGAGGGGTGGAGAGAGGAGGCCACGCACGGACAAGCTCCTCACACTGGTGAAGGGTGGAACTTCAGGGTGAGACACGAGATGAAGGGTTATGAGGAAGAGGGAAGACTAAAGTGACACAGTAGACCCTAAATTAAACTTGGTATGTGAAGCTTACATAGTCTATGTCCGACAGAAAAAGCACTAGGAAAAAAATGAACAAAAGAGGTTTGGCTAAGAAGAGAATCAAGTAATAGAAAATATCTGATTAATCCAAAAGAAGGCAAGGAAAGAACAGAAGAATCAAAAACAGGAAGGACCGGTTATCTCAGGAAAAGACGCTCAGTACTCATTAGACATCAGGGAAATGCAAGTTCAAATGAAAACGAGATGCCACTTCACATGTACTCAAATCATTAAAATTAAACATTAAAAACCCTGACGATACCGAGAGTAAACTCCAAGCCGAGGAGTATCTGTGTCTTTGATCTGTTCTCACAGAGAGCCGAGTCCAGCTGCTCTGAGAAGACAGACACCAGGCATTCCCCTTCCCGAAGACGTGGACACAGCGCCGTGCAGTGGGACGGGCTCTCACATCAGGGAGTGTTCGGAGGGAGGGAGGGAGGCAAAGGCAGAGCCCCCCCATCCCACTGGCTCTGGTCCAGGCGGTCCTTAGTGTGTGGGCAGTAAGTGGACTGCGAGTCCATTTGCCCTCTGAGCAGACCTGTAAGAGATGTTTTTTTCCACTTGGGAATTTGGAAAATGCTTGAATTCAGCACAAACACTGATTTAGCACTTTCTTTTAATGAATCATGGTGAAATGATGCTATTCCAATGAATCGATGTTCATTCTTTTTTTAGTACCCTTTTCCATGAGACAGCATTTGGGGTGTTTTTTGTTTTGTTTCATTGGTTTTGAAAAGTTGCTGGAACTTGAACTCAAATGGTTTTTCCTGGTAACCCATTACATCGTCTCCAGGCTGCAAAGAGCCTGTTCAATTATGTATTGGGACACTGTGTCTGCCTTATCTAACCAGAGGGACTGCCCAGGCCCTCTGCACAGAGGGCAAAAGGCAGGGCCAGTTAGTGAACGCTCACAGCAAGCTGCCCAGATCCAGACACAATCCACACATCCTTCAGCTGCTGAATCGTCAAATACGATGTGGTCCATCCACATCCAGACTACTGCCCAGCAGCGGGAAGGCGCAAACCATCCCCACAGAATCCCAGCACTGTGGGAGGCTGAGGCAGGAGGATCCCTTGAGGCTGGGAGTTCAAGAGACCCCCCATCTCTACAAAAAATACAAAAATTAGCTGGGCATGGTGGCGTGTGTCCGTAGTCCCAGCTACTTGGGAGGCTGAGGCTGGAGGATCGCTTGAGCCAGTTCTCGGAGGTTGCAGTGAGCTGTGATTGGGCCACTGCACTCCAGCCTGGGCAACAGAGAGAGACCTTGTCTCAAAAACAAAAAACAAAACCCCTCCAACCCCAAAAGGTTACGCACCGTGCAGTTGCTTTTATACAACATTCTTGAAATAACTATAGAAATGGAGAACAGACAAGTGTTTGCCAGGGTCTACAGGGGCGTGGGGCAGGGTGGGACGAGGGTGTGGCTCTAGAATGTTCTGGATCTGGACTGTGCCCACATCAGTACGTGGCTGTTACGCTGTGCTGCAGTGTTACAGAACGTCAGCTTGGGGGAACTTGGCACAGGCGCACAGCACCTCCCTGCATTCCTTCTTACACTGCATGTCAATCCATCATCATCGCTTTTTTTTTCTTGAATAAAGAAGTTCCTTTATTCATAGTCCTCTCTGAAAAAGAATTAACGGTTTCATTCTCTCAACATAGAGGCTTTGGGAATTAATGCGTATGTCTGGTAATACAAGTTCTCTAAGCTACTCTACTGTGGCATGTGACCTAACAAGGAAGGTAATTTTTTCAAATGATATAATCCTACAGACTCAAATAGGAAAAAAATGTGAGTTTGTATTTTAAGTCTGGCATTAGCTTGAAACTGTTCAAAAAGTCGAGAGCTCATAAGGGGAATTTCTTCAGCTTTCCATACCCTGGTCCTTTCCTTCCAACCTCTGTCCCACATCCACATACTGAATTTACAGCAACTTTATTTCAAGTTACTTTTCCCTGTGGGCCTACCAGACAGCACAGTAGCAATCAGAGAAAAGCCTCTATTATCTTGAGGGCTCTGCAAATCCTCACCCCTGGGAGAATGGCCTGGTAGGCTCTGTTAAACACCACACTGCCATCTACATTTCTATACACAAAGGCAGCTCCTAGCACCCAGTTTAGTTTCTTCAGGGTAGCAACAAAAAACCCCAGAAAATTAAGGATTTTTTTTTTTTTTTTTTTTTTTTGAGATGATAATGGATTGACAGGCAGTGTAAGAAAGTCTCGCCCCTGCCGCCCAGGCTGGAGTGCAGTGGCATGATCTCAGCTCACTGCAACCTCCACCTCCTGGGTTCAAGTGATTCTCCTGCTCCAGCCTCCTGAGTAGCTGGGATTACAGGTGCCCACCACCGCGCCCAGCTAATTTTTTGTATTCTTAGTAGAGACAGGGTTTCATCATGTTTGCCAGCCTGGTCTTGAACTCCTGACCTCAGGTGATTCACCCACCTCCCAAAGTGCAGAGATTACAGGTGTGAGCCACCATGCCCGGCTTCAAATTTTTAATAGAAAGCCAAGTGACTTTAATCACAGGTGAGTTTTCACACTGTGTGTGGCTTTCAGTGTT
Organism: Alouatta palliata; assembly: GCA_004027835.1. NCBI lineage: Eukaryota > Metazoa > Chordata > Mammalia > Primates > Atelidae > Alouatta > Alouatta palliata. The sequence continues at coordinate 28,980 of PVKV010009424.1, read as the reverse complement.
CCACCGCGCGTGCTTCCTCCTCCTGCGCGCTCACCGGGTGTTCTCGGAGCTGCTCCAGATGCAGTGCTCCTCGGGGGAGGCAGGTCCTGAGCCCCGTACAGTTTTTTGATTTTGTTTTTGTTTTTGAGACAGGGTCTCACTGTGGTCCAGGCTGAACTGCAGTGGTGCGATCTTGGTTCACTGCAACCTCCGCTTCCTGGGCTCAAGCAGTTCTCCTGCCTCAGCCTCCTGAGTAGCTGGGACTACAGGCACAGTCACCACACTCAGCTTATTTTTGTATTTTTTATAGAGATGGGGTCTCACTATGTTGCCCAGGCTGGTCTTGAACTCCTGAGCTCAAGCAGTCCTCCCACCTCAACCCAAAGTGCTGGGATGACAGGTGTGAGCCCAACCCTGGTACAGTTATTTTTTGATGTGTATTTTCATGCATTCATTGAACCAATCCCTCCATAAATAATATCCCAGGTGCCTGGGTACAGTGGCTCAAGCCTGTAATCCCAGCGCTTTGGGAGGCCGAGGCAGGCAGATCATAACATCAGGAGATAGAGACCAACCTGGCCAACATGGTGAAACCCCGTGTCTTACTAAAAATGCAAAAATTAGCTGGGCATGGTGGCATGTGCCTGTAGTCCCAGCTACTCGGCAGGCTGAGGCAGGAGAATTGCTTGCACACAGGAGGCGGAGGTTGCAGCGAGCTGAGATTACACCACCGTGCTCTAGCCTGGTGACAGAGTGAGACTTCATCTCAACAAAAAAAAGCAGGTGAGTAAATAGTCCAAAAAAGGGAAAATACTGCCTCCAGGCCGTGGTGGGAGATTCAGGGTGTCAGCTTTTTTTTTTTTTTTTTTTTTTTGTTTGTTTGTTTGTTTTTGAGACAGAGTCTTGCTCTATTGCTCAGGCTGGAGTCCAGTGGCATGATCTCGGCTCACCGCAGCCTCTGCCTCCAGGATTCAAGTGATTCTCCTGCCTCAGCCTCCTGAGTAGCTGGGATTACAGCCACGCACCACCACACCCAGCTAATTTTTGTGTTTTTAGTAGAGACAGCGTTTCTCCATGTTGTCCAGGCTGGTCTCGAACTCCTGGCCTGAAGTGATCTGCCAGCCTCGGTCTTTCATAGTGCTGGGATTACAGGCATGAGCCACTGCCTCCGGCCAGGTGTCAGCATCACTTGCAGGAGCAAACAACTGGAAACAACGTAAGTGTCAACAACTGTTAGCTGGGACTACAGGCACAGCCCGTGTCACATGAATCGTGCTTTGTCCGTTTGGTGAACTACTGTGTCGCTGTCAAAACGGTGTTTAGAGAGGGCTTATGAATTTGTAGCGTTACAAGTTGAGCACAGTATTCACCGTGTCGGTGACAGGGGCACCAGGAGCCCAGACTAGCACTGCACGATATATCCACGTAGCAGAGCCGCACGCAGACCCTCTACATCTACGATATCCACGTAGCGGAGCCGCACGCGGACCCTCTCTACGATATCCATGTAGCGGAGCCGCACGCGGACCCTCTCTACGATATCCACGTAGCGGAGCCGCACGCGGACCCTCTCTACGATATCCACGTAGCGGAGCCGCACGCGGACCCTCTCTACGATATCCACGTAGCGGAGCCGCACGCGGACCCTCTCCGTCTACGATATCCACGTAGCGGAGCCGCATGCGGACCCTCTCCGTCTACAGTATCCACGTAGTAGAGTGGCATGTGGACCCTCTCCATCTATAAACACTTTTTAAGGGGCTTATGATAATTTGGGAAATACTTAAAACATTACTTGGTAACAATCTTAAAAGTGAAGGCCAGTCACACCTGTAAGCCCAGCACTTTCGGAGGCCGAGGTGGGAGGATTGCTTGAGCCCAGGAGTTTGAGACCAGCCTGGGCAATATAGCAAGACCCTGTCTCTACAAAATATACAAAAATTAACTGGGTGTGGTGGCTGCATCTGTGGTCCCAGCTACTTGGGAGGCTGAGGTGGGAGGATCCTAAGCTTGGGAGGTGGAGGCTGCAGTGAGCCTACATTGTACCACTGCACTCCAACCTGGGCAACACAGCGAGGTCCTGTCTCAAAAAAAAAAAAGTGATGTGATATGCCTCCATCTCCAGGGCTCAAGTGATCCTCCCACCTTGGCCTCCCAAAGCGCTGGGGTAACGGGCACATGCCACCACACTCAGCCCACTCGGTCTATAAGGAGCTTACCTATTTGCAAAAGGTGGAGCCGCATTGTGGTTAGGCAGCAGATCCTGGAGCAGGACCGCATGGATTCCCTATTCCTCTTCGTGCCTCTTGCATCTGTTTTCTCATCTGAAAACAGGGATTACCCCCCACCCTGCCAAAACATGTATTCTATGCAACCAACACACCTGGATTATTTTATTTACTTATTTATTTTTTAAAACAGAGTCTGGCTCTGTCGTCCAGGCTGGAGTAAATGGGTGCAATCTTGGCTCACTGCAACCTCCGCCTCCTGGGTTCAAGCAATTCTCCTGCCTCAGCCTCCCAAGTAGCTGGGGTTACAGGCACCCACGACCATGCCCGGCTAATTTTTGTATTTTTAGTGCAGATAGGGTTTCACCATGTTGGCCCAGCTGGTCTCAAACTCCTGACCTCAGGTGATCCGTCTGCCTTGGCCTCCCAAAGTGCTGGGATTACAGGCGTGAGCCACTGATGCCGACCTTGGATTATTTTAATGCTCACGAAAACCATGGGAGGAGGTATCCTAGCTCCAGGTCACAGACGAGAGGAGGCACAGACAGAGGTCCACGGCCTGCCCCACGGCAGCTCAGAGATCAGGCCCACTGAGGCTTGGCCACGCTTGGGACACAGGCGCTAGGACTGCAGCTGTCATCCCATTTCATACTAGAGGAAGCGGCTGCACGGTGTGGTGTGAATAAGTACCGCTGATGGAGCTGATGGAATCGAGCCTGGCTGCTCCCAACGCTCTACCCTGTGCCCATTTTTAACTAAGTTGCGTCTTTCTTGGCTTCCTGACAGCCTGGATTCTCGTGCTCCCTCTCCAAGCAGAGGTCACTCCCCAAGAGGTCTGTCTGTGCCTGGCCCTCCTGTCCCTGACTTGTGTCCCTATATGGTGGGGTTTGGGACTGGGGCAGGAGCAGCCACCCTGCTGGAGGCCTCATCTGTGCCCCACCTTTTCCTGGCTGTTCTCAGGGAGCAGGGAGCCACCCACTGTCCAGGTGGCAGAATCCGGCTGTGGCCTGGCTTAGCCGTAGGAGTAGCACTGATTCCTCTCATGCCAACCGCTGGCACACCTAACATCGGTGACATGCACAGAAGAAGGTGGCAGGAGGGAAGGGCTGGTTGAGGGCTGAGCTGCCAGCAAGTCAATCTCCAAAACATCACTCCAATAGCCAGGAGGGTGATGCCAGCTAACCCAGTTTCTCTGTCTCTTCCTACGTAACTGGTACAATGGGAAACGGTCCAGCCACAGTGGCCTGAATGGTAACAAGAGAACAGTCCTCCCTGCTGCACTCAGACCCTAACAGACGCATTGGGTGCTCCCGGCCACATCCCTCAGCTCGCTCTCACTTCAGCTACAGCTAGGTGGCACCAGACACTGTTAGGGTCCCTCTTCTGAGAATAGTTGGGGGCCCCACTTTTCTGCCCCAGGCCTAGAACCTTCTCCATGGGCCCAGAAGCAGGCGCAGCCAGGAGGCATTGGAAAATGGACACCAGCAGGCCCTTTCTCCACAATGGGTGCCTTGGGATGGGTGGGTGGTCATGCAAACCTCCCTGTGCTCAGAAATGCTCTGTTCACAGCCCTGCCCAGGTAGCACCCATGGCAGGAACCAGCTCAGTGACAGTCCCTGTCTCACCCCCTGTCCACTCCACACCACCAGCCCCACTCCCTCCCCCTCTCTGTAGGCTCACCCCAAATAAACCACCTGCACCCCAGTCCATGCACACTCCCTGCCTCGAACGCAGACTGCTCGGTGATGGACGCATCCCTCCTGCGCACCTGCCATCTAGCCCCCAGCCCTGAGAGGGGCACCGACGGCTGCCTGAATTCCAGGGGAGATGCGTCCACGGTCTGGTTCTGAAATCAAGAGTTCATCTCATTACCTAATGTTCAGTGTTTAATACACTGGCTGGGAACTTGGCTGCCTCAGAAAATTGCAAGTAATAAGTGTTCTGTTTTGAACACAAAGAGTACCTAATTGTTATTCATAGAAAACCCAGCTCCTCCCTGCATCCTTTAAATAAATGTGGAAACAAGTCTGAGGACGAAGGGTCTGCAGGGGGCCCCGTGGCCTCAGCCCAACTCTGTTGGGAACCAGAGGCCTCCCTCCAGGCAGCCTTCAGCTGTCCCTGGCAGGATGGGCTGTTAGCTGCAGACTTAAGGCGGCTGACTGCTGCTGGTGAGGCTGGCATGGTGTCCGTGGGAGACTTGCCAAGGCCCATCTGTCCTGGCCTGGCCTAGGCTGGTACAGGGACAGCAGTGGGTTTTCTGAGTAAACGGACTTCCCTTTTTCCATGTGGCTCTTGCCACTGCCTGACCCCAAGGGAGGCTCCCCTAGGCCCAGCTGCCATCTCTGCCCCGGGCTCAGTCCCGGCCCCCTCCTGTCCTCCCTTCATAGAGATCACTGCAGAGGTTTGCACAGACACATTCAACCAGAAACAGTGGGGAGGGGCAAATCCCCAGCGTGCAGGGGAAAGGCAGAGGTGCTGATCTCCTGGCAACTTCAGCCGGTGCGTCTTGGCCCTTTTCAGGCATGGGAGAAAGAGGTAGGTCTTTAAGATGCATTCTCATGTCAGGAGAGGGAGAGGCCAACACTTGCTAGTATTAGGAGGTGTTCCCTCTTTTAGTCCAAGCCAGCATGAACAACAAGAGTAAACCCTTGCAAGAAGCCAACAGCATCAGCAATAAGGTGGAGACTACAGGTGTGAGCCACTGCACCCGGCCCTATTCTTTCTTTTCAAAAAATAGCCATGCTTGGCTGGGTGGCTCTCTGGCACCTTCCCTGGCAGCTTAGTGTGTGCCAGTGTTTAGAAATATTCCACTGCCATGTGGCACTGCACCCCCACTGCTGGGACAGAAATGCTTCTCTCATCCACCTTATTGCTGATGATACCTTCGAAGGAACACAATAGTTCTCCAGTATCAGAGCCCAATCATAGAGAAACACATGAAATGCCAGAAAAAGAATTCGAAGTAATAATCTTAAGGAAATCCTGTGAGAAACAAGGGAATACACATAGGCAATTCAACAAAATACGGAAAATAGTTCATGCTCTGAATGAGAAATGCAACAAAGATATAGATATCATAAAAAGCACCAAGCAGAAATCTTACAGCTGAATAATTCAATGAACGAAATTTAAAACACAATTGAGAGCTCTGACAACAGGGTAGAAGAACAAGCGAAAGAAAGAATTTCTGAACTTGAAGATAGATCGTTTGAAATAACACAGGTAGATCAAAAAACCAAAATAAACCCTACAGAGTTTATGGGACACCATTAAATGAACAAATATTTGCATTATGGGCATTCTAAAAGGTGGAGAGAAGGGAAAATATTTACAAAACATATTTAATGAAATAAAGTTGAAAACTCCCCGAGTCTTGGGAGAGAGAAGTCCCATATAGATTCAACTAAAACAGATTCTTTCTGAGGCACATTACAGTGAAATTGTCAAAAGTCAAAGACAAAGAATTCTAAAAGCAGCAAGAGAAAAGCATCAAGTCACATATAAGGGAATTCCCCCTTAGACTAACAGCATATTTCTTAGCAGAAACCTTACAGGCAGGAAACAGTGGGATGATATGTTCAAAGTACCGAAAGAAAAAAACTGTCAGCGAAGAAAAATATACTCAGCAAAGTTATTCTTCAGATATGAAGGAGAAATAAAATATTTCACAGACAAGCACAAACTAAGAAAATTCATCACCACTAGACCAGCCTTACAAGAAATTCTCAAGATCTTACATCTGGAAGTGAAAAAATAACAACTGTTGTGAAAACGTGAAACTATTAAAGTCACTGGTAGGAAGGATAAAGAAAAAGGAATAAAAACTTATCTCTGTAGAAAACCAGCCGATCACAAAAGTAAACAAAACAAGAGGAAGTAAAGAGTAAAGGATTTACAAAACAGTCAGAAAACATCAACAGCATGATAGGAGTAAATCCTTACCTATCAATAATAACCCTTAATGTAAATGTATTAAATTCCCACATTTAAAAGATATAGACTGGCTGAATGGATTTATTCATTCATTCATTCATTCAAGATAAGTTCTCAATCTTTCACCCAGGCTGGAGTGCAATGGCATGATCACAGCTCACTGCAACCTCAACCTCGCAGGCCCAAGTGATGTTCCCTCCTCAGCCTTCCAATTAGCTGTGGTCACAGGCATGCCTTACCACACCCAGCTAATTTCTTAAATTGTTTGTAGAGATGAGGTCTCCCTATGTTGCCCCGGCTGGTCTCGAACTCCTGAGCTCAAGCAATCATCCCCCCTCGGCCCCCGAAAGTGCTGGAATTGCAGGCACGAGCCACGGCACCTGGCATGAATGGATTTTTTAAAAAACCCAACTATACACTGCCTACAAGAAACTCACCTCACATGCAAAGACACACGTAGGCTAAAAGTGAACGGATGGAAAAGAATATTCCACAAAAACGGAAACCAAAAGTGAGCCAGAGTAAGTATACTAAACAAAACCGACTTCGGGTAAAAACCGTGAAAAGAGACAGAGACACTGTATAATAATAAAGTGGTTAGTTTGGGAAGGGAACATAACACTTGTAAATGTGCATGCACCCAACGCTAGGGTGCCCAGATATACAAAGTAAATATTATTATTAATAGATCTAAAGGAAGAGGTAGACCTCAGTAGAATCATAGTTGGACTTTAACACCCCTCTATCTAGATCAGCTAGACAAAAGATTAACAAAGAAACACTGGATTGAAACTACCCCGTAGACCAAGTGGAGCTGACAGACCTTTGCAGAACATTTCACTCAATGGCTGAAAATTACATTCTTTTCATCAGCACATGGAGCAGTCTCCAGGATTGACAATATGTTAAGACACAAAACATGTCTCTACAACATTTTAAAAATCAAAATTTCACACCAGGTATCTTATCTGACCACAATGCAACAAAACCAGAGAGCCATAACAAGAAGAACATTTGAAATATTCAAATACATGGAAATTAAGCAACATGCTCTTGAATGACCAGTGGGTGAAGGCAGAAATTAAGAATGAATTTTTTTTTTTTTTTTTTTTTTTTTTGAGACAGAGTCTCACTCCGTCACCAGGCACCAGGCTGGAGTGCAGTGGCGTGACCTCGGCTCACTGCAACCTCCGCTGCCCGGGTTCAAGCAATTCTCCTGCCTCAGCCTCCCGAGTAGCTGGGACTACAGGCGTGTGCCACCACGTCCAGCTAAGTTTTTTGTATTTTTAGTAGAGACAGGGTTTCACCATGTTGACCAGGATGGTCTCGATCTCTTGACCTCGTCATCCGCCCACCTCTGCCTCCCAAAGTGCTGGGATTACAGGCATGAGCCACTGCAACCGGCCAAGAATGAATATTTAAAATTCCACGCTCACTTTGGCAGCACGTACACTGAAGTTGAAACGATACAGAGAAGATTAGCGTGACCCCTGCACAAGGATGACATGCAAATTCATGAAGTGTTCATGTTTTTAAAAATGAAAAAAGTTTTCAAAATGTTAAATTCCTTGAAACAAATGAAAATAGAAACACAGTGTACCAAAACCTATGGGACACAGTAGCAGCATTAAGATGTGAGTCAATAACAGTAAACGCCTACGCCAAAAAACTGGAAACCTGGCTGGGTCCGGTGGCGCACGCCTGTAATCCCAGCTACTTGGGAGGCTGAGGCAGGCGAATCGCTTGAACCAAAGAGGTGGAGGTTGCAGTGAGCTGAGATCTCACCATTGCACTCCAGCCTGGACGGCAGAGTGAGACTGTCTCCAAAAAACAAGCAAACAGCAGCTTGAGGGGAAACGATGCTCTAGAATCCCTTCTGGTCCCAAGGGGCGACTGAGAACCACAGACAATCTGCAGGGAAGCCGTGGGGACAGTCATGTAGCCCCTTCCCAGACACACTGCCGGCAACGCCCACCGGCTCCGGAGGCGCCCGGGACGGGTGTGCTGTGGGTCCTTCTAGGTCCTCTGCCTCTGGCATAGGTCAGGCTCCGAGTCCTTCCATAAGTGGCACACGGGAGCCGAACTCCACGCTCAGGCGGCTGTCCCCTGGGTGTCCTTAGATCTTGCAGGGGTTTTGCAGACAGGCTGGACAAGCCTGGCTAGAGCCGACTCTCCCCTGCCCTGCCTCCAACCCCAGGTTCAGGTCATTTAGCATTTGCTTGTCTCCAGGTGTTGCAGGACAGCCCACAGACAAAACCTCTCGAACACCGAGCTAGGAAGGAAGGGGTGATTTATTCGGCCGGGAGCTGTGGCGGGTCTGAATGCCACAAATAGCCAAGCTCCCCTAACAAAGAAAATCCCTGCCCCTTTAAATGCTTACAACTCTAGCAATTACTCCAGGAAAGGCCATGGAGTAGGCGTGCAGTATTTGACTTAGGTGGGGTTCGATCATGCGTAAGTAAAGATGATGCCTTTGGAAAGATTCCTCCACACCATGCCTGTGATCTACAGGAGGGCGGTTAAAGGTGGTTCGAGGTCTGCCAGCCTTTACTTCTATTGAAATGCAGTGTAGAAGTCAAGGGGGAGGTGGTCTTAGATGCTTAAGGGTGGTTAAGGGTCTCCTTCCTCACAAGGACACCCCTTGTGCACACCCCCTGGCTCCAAGCCCCTGGGGAGCTCCACTGGCTCCTGCTCTGCACTCCACAAGCCAAGCCTGGCCAAGGCCTGTGGGCATCCCCCGCATCCTGGGCGCAGAATCTATTGCCTGCTGTGTGGGCAGGGAGTGGGAGCAGGGGCTGGCACAGCCCTGGGCTTGCTCCCCTGGCACAGAGCAGCTCGTCTGCTTAGGCACGCTGCCTTTTCCCTCGAACCACGCACGGACTCTCCCCAGGAGGGCTCTGCATCTGCTGTGCTCCCCGTCTCCCACGTCTCCCACCAGTCTGAACACCTCGGGCTTACCCAGCTCATCCAGCTCTTCCCGCGACATGGATCCCGCCCCATTTCCCTGAGGCACGTGCTGCTCCTGTGAGTCTAACAATCTCCCACTGGTCTGAGGAGCTGCAGCCCAGCCCTGGCTTTGGGGTGTTGCTTGGGTGGGCACAGTCCTGCTAATGCCAGTCAGGAGCCCACCCTCCTCGTGTGCCTGAGGGAGAGGGGTGATGTCGGTCACCATGCCCTGTGCTATCAGCTTCACAGAAGAGCAGCACTGTCACAGCCGTGTGGAGGGGCACGGGGACATGCACCTCAGAGATGCTAAGGGGTGAACCGCACCGCACCTGTAAGGTCGGCCCAGGCCAGCAAAAGGTTTTTTTTTTTTTGTTTGCTTACTTGTTTTTTGAGACAGAATTTCACTTCGTTGCTCAGGCTGGAGTGCAGTGGCACAATCATGGCTCACTGCAGCCTCAACCTCCTGGGCTCAGGCGATCCTCCTGCCTCAGCCTCTCAAGCAGATGGGACTACAGGTGCACACCACCACACCTGGCTTTTTGTTTGTTTGTTTTTGAGGCAGGATCTTGCTCTGTCACCCAGGCTGAAGTGCAGTGGCATGATCTTGGCTCACTGCAAACCCTGCCCCTACCGGGCTCAAGTAATCCTCCAACCTCAGTCTCCCAAGTAGCCAGGACCACAGGCGTGTACCATTATGCTCAGCTACTATATATACAAAATTTTTAATCATTTATTTTTGAGATGGTGTGTCGTTCTGAGGCCCAGGCTGGAGTGCAGTGGCATGATCTCGGCTCACTGCAATTTCCACCTCCCAGGTTCAAGGGATTCTCCTGCCTCAGCCTCCTGAGTAGCTGAGATTATAGGCTCCCACAACCACACCTGGATAATTTTTGTATTTTTAGTAGAGACAGGGTTTCACCATGTTGGCCAGGATGGTCTCAAACTCCTGACCTCAGGTGAGCTGCCCACCTCTGCTCCCAAAATGCTGGGATTATAGCTGTGAACCACTGTACCCAGACATATTCATATATATATATATATATTATATATAAAATATATAGATATAAAATATATATATAAAGTATATATATAAAGTGTATGTATTTTATTTATTTGTTTATTTATTTGTTTATTAGTAGAGACGGGGTCTCACCATGTTGCCCAAGTCTCGAACTCTTGAACTGAAGTGCTCCTCCCACCTCAGCCTCCCCAAATGCTGGGATTGCAGGAGCCATCACACCTGGCCGATTAAAATTTTTTTTTTTTTAAGAGATGAGTCTTGCTATGTTGCCCAGACTGGTCTTGAACTCCTAAGCTCAAGGGTTCCTCCTGCCTCGGCCTCCCAAGGTGCTGGGATTACAGGTGTGAACCACTGCTCCCAGACGAAAAGGGCTTAAAAAGTGACAGAAAAAGATGAACGATGGGGAGGAGGAGCCACTGGGGCTCATGGAATGTTCCAGGCGGAGGGAAAGCAAAGGCTGCTGCCACAGCCCCTCCCCTCCAGGCTGGCACAGGCAGGGCCCAGGGCAGACCCAGGCCGCGGATGCCCCCGGGTCTGCAGGGACAGCAGCCACTTGCTCAGCACCTGTCACGGCCTAAGCTCAGGGTGGACACTGATGGCCCCGTTACAGACTAGAACACGGAACCGCACGGAGGCTAAGAACCTGGGCCACACAGGTCCTAAGGAGTGAGTTTGGGGTTTTCATCTAGAGGCCTCCAGACCCCCAGATCCAAGCCTCCCCCTATAACATGCTGTCCCACAGAAACACACTTCTGCTTCCCATCTGTGATGGATGGAATGGGCCGATCAGACGGTAGAGGAATGCTGGGACCCGTTGGGTTCAAGCAGAAGCTGTGCTGGCAGCTGTGAAGTGAGCTCACGCCTGTGATGGGCATTTGGACGGCATAGCCTTGCTGGCATTTCCCGTGCATGGGGCCTAAGACTTTGGGGCCGCTCCACCTGGCAAGTGTGAGAGGCTAGGACTGACTGCAGGGCAGCTGCCAAAGCCACTCGGAGCCCTCTGTGGCCTTGTCCTCCAGTGCCTGCACCTGTGACTGGCCCTGTCCCTCCCCCAGGGGCTCAGCACAGGACAAGCACCTGCTGGTGCACATGCATGTATGTGTGCATGTATGCATGCACGTGTGTGTGCACGTGTGTATGCATGTGTGTGCATGCACCCTCAGAGACCCCCTGGCCACACACACGGGACGACTGAGGTTCACTTCCAGAGTATCTGCGATGGGACTTGTTCCTGCCCAGCCCCAGTGCAGGCCACGTACCGCAGAAGAGCTCACGCCCAGCAGCAAAGCAAAGTTCAGGCCACATCGCTAGCTTGCTCAGACTTCATGGGACGGTCTGATTTCCTCATCAAGTTCCTTAGCCCTGGGGGGACACTGTCTTCAAGTGGGGCTTTTCTCTCCACAAAGCCTGCCTCTGTGTGAGCCACCTGAACCATTCGGGTTCTCAGGCATCATGCTCAGAATAGACTTGAAGAGGATGTTTTCCCAAACCCACTTCCTAATGGGGCTGCCCCTTAGTCTTCAGGTGCACGCGTGTGCTGGGACGTGTGTACGTGTGAGCATGCATATGGTGATGACTGTCCCTGCACATATGGTGTGTGCCTGTGTGGACATGTGTATGCATACGCGTGCACATGTGAACACACTCGCATGTCCCAGAATGTCAGGTGGCAGGGGCTGACTCCTACGGACTGAGCTTCGGGGTGAAGCAGAGGTGGGTTCTGGGCCAATAAGGCAGGCATGGGCCTCATGGTTGGCCCCGGCCCCTCTCCTGGGTAAGCCAGATGCCTGTGACGTGCGGGGTGATGAAGCCCGCAGGGGTCTGCATGGCTGCCCCCAATGCCCATGAGCACTTGCGTTCAAACAGGCGAAGTGGGGTTCGGGCAAGTCAGTCTCTCTTGTTAGAGGGCAAGGCCTGACCCACGCACGACATCCCCAAGCCAGCCACATGGCACCAGGCACTTTGCCTTCATCTCCTGAGAAAACAGCAGACATCAGGCAAAATTCCTCGTGCTCCAAATTCAGGATATATTTTAAAAATGAATGGCATCTGGATGCAGGACTTTGAGCCAGGCCTTCCCAGACTCTCGGGATCTGGGCTAAGCACCAGCATGGACCTGTTACCCTCACTGAAGCCTTTGGGGAAGGAGGCAGCCCCGGAATGGACAGCATGCCGCCGAGGTCGCCAAGGCTGTTCCCAGGAGCATGCGAGCACCCAGACTCTTCAGCTGAGCTCATTCTTAAAAGACACGAAACGAGAACCTGGAATCTCGCTGGGCGTAGCGGTGTGTGCCTGTAGTCCCAGCTACTCGGGAGGCTGAGGTGGAAGGATCGCTTGAGCCCAGGAGTTCTGGGCTGTAGTACGCTATGCCGATTGGGTGTCCGCACTAAGTTCGGCATCAATATGGTGACCTCCCGGGAGCGGAGGACCACCAGATTGCCTAAGGAGAGGTGAACTGGCCCAGGTTGGAAACGGAGTAGGTCAAAACTCCTGTGCTGATCAGTAGTGGGATCGTGCCTATGAATAGCCACTGCACTCCAGCCTGGGCAGCATAGCGAGACTCTGTCTCAAAAAAAAAAAAAAGAGAGAGAGAGAGAGAAACTGGAATCTCTTTTGATTCCAACAAGAGTTTTTGTTTTGTTTTTTAATAAAGAAGAAAAGGCAGTTTCTTGGTTTTCTCCACAGATGAATTTTTGTTTTGGATGTATACATGTCTACTTTGGAAAACCTTTTGTCGCTGATGGCTTTTAAAACCCTTTTTTTGGACATCATCGGGTCGTTTCTCATGTTTTATGGACAGGCTGATTTTTTTCCCTGTGTTTTTGCCAGATGATCTCTCTCCTTTTCAATTTCCCCTTCCAGAAAGCAACTCATAGGGAACGGAGGGACTTGAAAAGTGCCATCGGATGGCAGGATGGGCTCGGAGGAAACAGCCTGTGGGAGGGGCCGGGCAGTGGGTGGCCCCATGGGACAGGAGTGGCTGGTGGCCCTGGCTTCCCCTTGGGGACATCTATGCGGACCGGAAACAAAGAAACAGAAGGAGGCATGGAGTTGGAGTCGCTTTGTCTTGTATTGTGGACACTTTATCCCTCTCTTTCACAGCAGCAATTTCAATAAACAGATGCCTGCAGCATGTCACCCAGAAAACACCACCACACAGGAGCTACGCGGGCTTGGACAGGCGCACCTGCTTGTGTACAAAGGTCCTCGTATAGCACGACAAACGCAGCCAGGCCTTCGGGACACAGGCCTTTCAAGTCTAAGTTAGCAGTCCTCACCCACAACAAGCTTCTAAAGACCAAAAATACCTCTATCCTCCACTACATAAAGCTTGTGAGTAGCAAAACTTGTAAAAATGAAGAGTACAAAAGGAAGCATCCATATAATACATTTGCACCCTGTATACAATGGATCCCTTTGAAACTGGCCAACAGTCAGCTATGGCAGATTTTCAATCATAGAAAAAGAACCCAATGGCTGTCACGTGCACTCAGGTCAATGGTTTGTGTGGGTTTTCCAGAGAGAGATTTTCATTTACAGTTACAGTACTCGCTGGCAAGCTTTGTGATTAAGAAGCCAGTTGAATTTCCTGGCATTTAGGCAAGTAACATTTGATTGTCACAAGGTACAATTCTGAGACAATAAATACAAGTAGGTCAGATGCATTTCTTCATTGTGTCAAGTAACTCCAGTTTAATTTAATACAATTTAGTGCATTTCACGATCTCATTCACAGTTCGACCTCTGTCCAAATACTTGTGCAACAAAAAGTTAAGAAATGGAAAAGAAACTCCAGCTGAACTTGTCATTACAAAGCTTATAATTTTCAGACAACTCCATGATCTTTGAAAAGCGGACGCTGCTGTTGCCTGGGCCACCTGACACCAAGGTCTCTGGTGACCTCCTGGGCTCCCTAAAAGTGTTTTTGTCATTCTATTTCCCGAGCAGTTTGTAAGAATGCCACCATTATCCCTGAATTAACGAGCAGTGAGTGTTCATGAAAAAACTTAATTCATGTGTCCACCCCACTCAAGCAGATCAGTGTGACATCTTTTACCCAAAAGCTGTCTTTGCATCCTGGCCCCGATATGCAGGAATACGGGCCAGAGGTCTGCACACCCTAGGTCAGCCCCACGGCAGGGGTAGGGGGCAGAGCCGGGGCGGGGTCAGTGGTGTGGCTGGCCCCATCAGCCCCATCGCCACGGGCCAAGGGGGCTTGCCTTTGGTTTGGGGACTAGCTCAGTAGAGAAAGGGGCAGGCACACGGCTGGGGACGTGCTGTTTCCAGAAAGAAGGCAGGCAAGCGTTTCAGGCTGGCCATTGGAACCCTGAGCCTGGTGCAGTGCAGAAGGGTTAGAAGCACATCGTGCCCTGGGGCATTAGTGTGGCACGCCAGGGGCTGCATGCAGCGAGCCTCAGGCCAGAGGCCTGCTGTGGGAGCTTATGCAAGGGGCTGAACAAGTCAGATGAAAGTCTGCAGGGCTGGAGAGGTTATACTTGGCTGGTTGTATAAGTGTCTCAGGAAGCATGCAGAAAGGTGCTTATTCTTCACCCCAAATCTGACCCCAACTGGTAGTCACAACAGGTGTGGGTGGCCTGGACAGCTACTGAATTGCACCTGAGTGAAACATGCAGCTGGGTCCGACCCCTGCTTCTCCTTCACATCAACGTCAATGCTCAGCCATACCTCAGGGAACACTGTGACGACGGATTCTCATGCCACGGCGCACGGAATGGGAGTCGGGGGATGGATGAGTAGGTCCTATCAAAATTCATCATTGCTAGGACCTGCTTCGTTTTTTAAACAAGCAAGTGCTGCTTACACTGCTGTGTTATTATTTAGTGATTTATTTGTTCAGCGCTCATCTTTTCCATCAGACTCTGCGCTTCCTGAGGACGGGGGCCTGAAAGCACCTCGAATAGGGTGTGCACCTGGCACACTGTCACCGAGTACTGGACAAACAGTCTCACTCGGGGGGAGGAGAATGGCAACAGCGATGGTGCCCTCAGGAAGATGGGCAGGGGACCCCGTGACACTGGGTACCCTGGCCTGAGCTGAGTGAGGCCAGCGGCATCCCCAGGAGACCATAGCCCAGGCTGGGAGCTTGGCCTGCCAGACGCCCATGGGGGGACCTGGACCCTCTTGGCTGGGGGCCTCTGGTGGGATGCCTGGCTCTGGATGGGCAACAGGAGCTACAGGCCAGCAACACCCTTCCTATCCTCAGTCTGGCTCCAAGACCTGGGGTACAGAGCATCAGCGACACCAGGCCCAGAACGTGCCCCACCCCAAGCACCCGAACACGGCCGGAGCGCTCAGCCTGAATTTGGACATAACGGCAACGATGAATGAAGCTCAGAAGTAGAGTGTAAAGGAAAAAGAAAAAAAAAGACTGTGATGGGATTTATGAATTTAATTTAAAAAGGTAAAGGAGCTCTCCTCCCCTTTTCCTTCTGAAGTGGATGAAAAGCAGAATCCACCCTCCTCCCAAAAAAAAAAAAAAAAAAAACCCAAACATTCATGGTGTAGTTTTATTGCTCTTAAAGGCTTGGTGTTTAGAAGCACAAGCTAAGCTGTGAGATCGGAAGGAAATCAGGTGAGGTTTGAACCCTGTACCCGGGCCTCCATCTCCACTCTAAGCTAGGAGCTTCCCAGCTCCGTCATGACTCAGTGCAGAATTTGTACATTATATATTAATTTCAAAGGGAGGGAACGCCTATGGGAAATAACTATGAATTAAATCATAAAAGATCTACATTTGCATTTTCCAGGTCACGCTTGTGCACGGTCGGACCCTTCAGCTTTTTTCCTTTAAGATTTCATAGGTGTGAGTGAGTCAGTGAGTGACGCGGGTCTAGACACACACGGAGACAGACGGGCAGCGTGTGGTGAGGAAGGTGCAGGGTCTGTGGGGGGCTCGCCCGGGGCGTGCACGTCCCACTCACGGCACGGCTGGGCTGCCCGAGTAGGCGGGCGGGAGGGATGAGATTTCAGAGGGAGGGAAGCACATTTCTGAAGCCACAGCGTCTGCGAGCGCATCTGGTCTGGTTTCCTTGTCTGCCCCTTCGCCCCCGTGAGGAGCCGCGCTCTGAGCAGGTATGCACAGGTGTTCTGCGCACACGCCCCGAGAGCGCGGCCCCAGAGACCCGGGGCCCGGCAGTGCCTCTGCCACGCACAACGCTGCCATCGCCTCGAGTCTCCCCAGGACACTTCGGGCTGACGCCCGGTTATGCTCTTGGTTTACTTTTCTTAATGCCGGTTTTCTCCATTTTTTTCCCTAGAAAACTCAACCTATATTCAGAACGCTGGTTACATCGTATCGGTGATAACGCCCATGTTTGTTTTTCCCCTTACTAAAAAGGTAAGGGGACTTCGACTCAGAACAAGCAAGCTGAAAGCCAAATGCAGGCGGGTTGATGGTTCCACAGCTGAGTGGAGCTTTCCTCCCGCTGCACTGCCCCAGGGGCTCCGCCCAGCCACGCCGGGCACTGGACGCGCTGGAGGGAGAAGCATCCCTCACTCGGCGTGGGCCAGAGGCTTGCTGAGAGGCGAAGGGAGCCAGCATGACCGGCCGAGCGCTGCCCTCTGCTCTGCCTGGATGCTCAGAGACATCCCGGAGGCTGGGAGCTGGGCGCTCCAGGGTGGCCGGGCCAGTGACACCTGCCTGGGTGGGGGCAGGCCCTCCCCAAGGACACAGTGCGAGGCTGGGGATGGGGGATGTCCCATCTCTAGTTTCCAGCAGGAAGTTGAAAACCACCAAGAGATCAACCAGTAAAAATAGAACCTCTAGAAGCAAATGAGCTCAGTGTTAACAGTCTTCAACTACCTTTAAAACACAGAGGGCTGAGGGTGCCCTCACTGCTTCCGAAGCATCCAGAGTCCCACAGGCTGTTCTGCCCTCCCTCCTTGGCTCCTGATCTGTGGGGTGGGGGGCGCACGGTAGCCCCGAGGGTCCTCCCTCCCCAGCACCCAGTGTGGAGGGACCAGGGTTTGACAGCCATGAGAGGGACAGAGGAGCTTCCGGTGCGGGACAACTCTGCATTTCACTGAGTTCTCGGGGGTCCATCCACTTTAAAAACAGATGTAGGTATTTACACACAGGGCCAAACAGGAGCGAGGGCAGACAGCACTCTAGAAAGGAAACCGGGGCGTTCGCCTCAGCCAGCCCCCGACAGGGCGGGGTGAGGGCTCCGGCTTCGAGGGATCCACCTGATGTTCATGCCGATGTGCTTATCACTATGGGCGCTCTCCCACGGGGCCCCCACTGGGAGCCAAGGTGCTGAGCCAGGCGGGGCAGCCTCGAGAGCCCCCGGGGGACGGGACCTGGCCGTCCATTCCCAGAAGGACAGCAGAAATTCATTACGAGACAGTTTCTGGGGTGGTGCAGAAGAGGTGAAGGGCCAGGTTAAGTTCCCAAAATAACTGATTAAAAAACAAAAAATTTGATCTAAGTTTAAGGAGAGAAAGCAGCCAAAGGCTCCCTCTTGGAAGCGGAGTTCTGGAGAGACGGCGTCCACAGAAGGCCCCTTGCCAGGGACCCACCTCCCACGGCACGCTCAGAGAGGCTGGGACCCCGAGCTGCGGGAGGCTGAACTCTTCATCTGGCAGGCCTTCTGGATTCTTGACTATTGGCTCAAGTTTTGTTAATATTAGTCACCAGTTAATAAGAAAAATAGTTTCTAATTGTCTTTTTCCTCCAATCTGCGTGCTGCTGTTTTTAATTGAGTTAACTGGATACTGCCATCAGGTCACGTGTGTTCAATCACTGCCATTTATTATTCCTTTTTCTTAAACTCTTGGTTTCCGTAGCTGGAGCCTTTCTCTATCTCAGTCACTCCTATCAGTCTGCGAACTCCAAAGGAAGCTTTCAAGACAGGAGAGAGAGAGAAGAGGTGAGACGGATGACTTTGCCTTTTTGCTGTAAAACGTGTTACGGGTGCTTCCTTCCTCTGCCCCAGACCCTCTCCCTCTGCCCCACACCCAGGAGCCTCTGTTCGCAGTGAGTAGGTGTAGTCTTCCGGGAGACAGCCCTACAGGCAACGGCCACCTCAGGCAGGGGCGCAAGCCACATATTCTGACCAGCCAGGTGAGAGGCAGGTGGACACGTGGACCTCGCCCTGCCTGCCCCTCTGGGTCTTTGGTTCGTGGGAGCAGAGGACTTCAGGGCGTTCTAACAGCTAGGCCTCGCAAACCTAACAGATGACCGAGGTGGGCGAGCAAGACACTCAGATGTAACCAGGTCACATCCCGTCCTCCGTGGGTGGCCTCAGGTCATCATGTGGTCCAACGCGAGAGGCTGATGACAGTCACTGCCTCTCAGGCCCTCTCCCCACAAGGCCCCTGGCAGGGGCGGCAGGAGCAAGGGAGGAGCCGACCTGACTGCTGGGCCTGGGGAGGGGGCTCACGGGGCAATGCACGGACTATGTCTCCATGTACAGAGACCCCTTGATTACGGGGAGTGGGCAGGCACCCGAGTTCGCCACAAGGACAGGCCGGGTGTTTGCTCAGCCGCAGGCTAGCTGAGGAGTGGCGGTGAGGTCGGCATTGTGCTTGGGGTGGGCACACAGTGGGGAGGCCGCTGGGGTCAATTCGGGGAGCTGAATGTTGATGTCCTGGTTAAACCTCCCAAATGGCCATCCCAGCCTGACCCCCTAAGAGCCCAACTGGGGACCCTCTCATCCGCATCCTCACAGGCGCCAGCCAGCAGGCTGCATTGGGGATGGCATGAGGGTGGTGGCCATTCGGCTCTCGGAGGAGACGACCCTCAGCTCAGTGCAAGAGTCCAGGCTCTGAGGCCTACAGGCTGTGGGGGCATCCTGGCTCCCCTGCCTCCCAGGGCCACTGTGAAGAGCCACTGAGTCCCGGGCCCTGTGGCCAGCACTGGAGGCCCCTCAGAGTGTGAGGCGCTAGCGACCGTGTCCATTACCTGCTCCCACAAACCCCAAGAACGTCAGGATCAGGAGGGGTGATCCGCTGGCAAAGACGTCCAAGACAAAACTGAAGAGGGGAGACAGGAGAATGGTGGCCCAGGAGAGGAAGTTGAGAAGGGTCCAGGGCCTCCGGGCAGGCTTAAACTGCTCCCCTGGAAACACACCCTTCTGATTATACATCTCCTGGAGCGCGTCCTGGAAGAGGCAACAGACGAAAAGGAAGCACGAGGCTTCTGTACAAGCTATTTTTTCAACGCAGGAGAAAACTGCTGGCAATGAGAAACGACTCAACTTGAAAAAGTGCAACATCAGTCAGGAGGACAAATCAGGGAAGCTGCAGGTGGGAGGCAAAGCTGGCTTTACCTTTTGGAGGATGTTTGGTAGCATGCAGCAAAAGCTCACAAGCATGTCGACCCTTTGACTGAGGACGTCTCCCAGGAAAATAATCGGTCAGGAAAGCAACGTTGGGAATACCAGTATCTGCCCGCCCAGCACAGCCCAGCCTGCCGCCACATCCCACACTTCCCACAAGCCAGCAGCGGCGGGGGTGGCAGGCGTGGCCTGTGTGAGTCCTGAGGCCTGGATGCAAATCCCTGCATCGTGCGCTCTCAGCTGCATGGCCACGGAAAGTTTCTTAACCTCGAACACCTGGGTTTCCTGGCCTGGTGAAGGAGGCTAATGAGGAGTTTGGAGGAGAGAGGAGCCTGGCTAGGGCCACCTGCGGAAGGTTCTGGCCTGGTGGGAAGGTCAAGGGTGCGGGCTGGCAGGAAATCACCGTGCCTGACAGAGCGGAATGCCCTGCAGCCAGCACCCATGGGTGGGCAGCCCGCGGGGCTCTAGGATGCTTGGGAAGTAGTGACCATCGACCCTCTCTTTGAAAGCCGCTTACACATTGTCAACACTGAGCTCACTGGCTTCTAGAGATTTCATTTTTACTAGCTGATCTCTTCATGGTTCTCGGCTCCCTGCTGGAAACCAGAGTTGGGGTGCCGCCCGCCAGCCAGGCACTTTGTCCTTGTGGAGGCCGGTGTCATCGTGGCCCGGCCACCCCTGGGCACCCAGCTCCCTGCCTCTGGAATGTCTCCAGGCACACACATTTTGGCTGCGTGCTTCTTTAACTATGTTGTTTGTATAACATTGATTCAAACCTCGAGCCTGTGGCGGGGCAGGCCTGTCATGAATCATACCAGGGCAGACTTTTTTGAGCCCAAGAGGAAAAAGGCAAGTCTCAAGGTCATTTCTCCATGCTGGGAGGTAGTTTTATTTTCCAGTTTAACCTTTCTGAGGGTCAGATTCTTAGAGAGTCCCAGCATCACATGGGGTTTTCGGTTCTAACTTGCTGCCTTGAATGAGGGGAAATCCTTATCTTCTGTTTCCACATAGGCATTAAAGCTCAAGACTTCTGGGGAGGGGGCAGGCAGATGCCAGCAGCTGAGCATGGCCGTGCTGGCCCCTAAGCCCATTGCCTCGGTCTCAGCCCCCACCGCCCGTTTTAGTCCCAGAGTTCCCTTATTTTCTTGAGAGCCCATCAATGCATTTACAATGCTATTTTTTACATCCTGGGAAGACTTCCGGGTTATCTGCCCTCCCGCAGTGCTGACAGTAGAAATCTAATACCCCATGCATTTGTGTGCACAAAATAAAGGGAAGGTAGGCGTGGGGAGGAGCGAGCCACGGGAAATGGAATAGGAAGGACTGACTGGCTTTCAGCGCAATCTCTTAACATCACCTACTTTGTTTCTATTACACAAGTAGTCTAGTGACTATGCCTGTTACATACCTGTCATTTCTTTTACATAAGAAAATGAAACACATGTGACCAAATGTTACCAGCCGTAGTTATACAGGCATCACGTTGCCCTTCACACTTGTCTGTAGCTTGTCAATTTCTCAAATATTAAGAAAAAGGGACCAGCTGTGGTGTCGCACGCCTATAATCCCAGCTACTCAGGAGACTGAGGCAGGAGAATCTCTTGAACCTGGGAGGTGGAGGTTGCAGTGAGTTGAGGTCATACCACTGCACTCCAGCCTGGGTGACAGAGTGAGACTCTGTCTCCAAAAAAAAAAAAAAGGGCCTGGGTATAATGGCTCATGCCTGTAATCCTGGCACTTTGGGAGGCCAAACTGGGAAGACTGCTTGAGCCTAGGAGTTCAATACCAGCCTGGCGACCTCATTTCTACAAAAAGAAATATTTTTGCTTCAAATCATTAGCTGAACATGGTGGCTCACACCTGTAGTCCCAGCTACCTAAGAGGCTGAGGCAGGAGGATCTCTTGAGCCCAGGAGGTCGAGGCAGCAGTGAGCCAGGATTGCACCACTGCACTCCAGCCTGGGTGACAAAGCAAGACCCTGTCTCAGAAAAAACAAACAAAAACAGAAAGAAGAAGAAGCAAAAAAAGGATCAGGAGCATTTGGGACCTGCGTGGCACTCCTGTCTCCCACGGAGGATGCACGTGTCACCTGCCTGCTTGCCAGCGCCCTTCCACAGCCTCTGCGGGAGACCAGGACCCTGAGGGGGGGCAGAGCCTGATTACCTTCTCCTGGTACAGTTTATGAAGCCACTGAGCCGCCTCCTTTTCGTCCAGCGGGATCTCTTCCAGAGGAAATCTCCTGTGTCATGAAGAAGAGTCAGGGCAGGTGAATCGTCACATGACCTCACACTCAGAAGGGGCGAAGGGAAACACAGTGTGCTCAGGTGACCTGTGGGCCCGCCCTTTCTATTACGCCTCACTCTCAATTCCTAAACACAAACAGAAAATGGACTTCTCCTAAGGCATTCGACCGAGAACACAGTCAGCCTGGCGTGGCGGCAAGGGGCCACGAGGTGCCCTTCTGTGCAGGGATGGCTGCCGCATGAACCCAGCATGCCCACAAGTGAGTTAAGTGGGCAGGCCACGCCTCCGGCCCCATGAGAAGGGCAGTCATTAGTGAGCTTCTGAGAGTTCTGATCTTTCTTTAACATGTTCATTTTTTTTTTTTTTTTTTTTTTTTGTCTCTAGGCTGGAGTGCAGTGGCGCAATCTCAGCTCACTGCAACCTCCGCCTCCCAGGTTCAAACGATTCTCTTGCCTCAGCCTCCACAGTAGCTGAGACTACAGGCGTGCACCCCCACATCCAGCTAATCTTTGTATTTTTAGTAGACACAGGGTTTCACCATGTTGGCCAGGATGGTCTCGATCTCTTGACCTTGTGATCCACCCACCTCGGCCTTCCAAAGTGCTGGGATTACAGGTGTGAGCCACCGCGCCAGGCCTAACATGTTCATTCTTTGGAGACAGCCATGACTGAGGGTGTCTTTCATTAGGCAAAGAAGATTATTTCAGAAATGAAATCCACTTGCTTCAAATATGAAAAGTATTAAAAATATAGACATTTTAATCTTAAGAAATAGCTGATTTCAGTTTGGACACTAAGTTACTTACATAGCTAATCTACCAAGCGGGTTAGCGGCCCACAAGTTGACACATCTACTTGGTAAGGTAAGCAGGGTAATTACCTGACAAATCTAATTGGAAAATTTTAAATAAGTAACATGTTACAGCTCGTATTTTGACAGTCAGTTGTAATTTGAATAAGTAGATGGTGTAAGCCACTCACATATGATATATTAAAGTCTTTTAAAATTGAATAAGAACATCAAGTCTGCCAGCTAGGATTACAGTGGTGATTCTAGGGAAGGAGTAATTCTAAGGAAGGGGCCGGGGTTCGGGGCTGCCACATCCACGGCGCCCGTCACTGAGCCGAGACGTAGGCATGACCCGTTTTCACCAGTGCCCGGTTCTCCCTTCCCTCTGGGCAGTTAAGGAAAACACACATCCGAAAAAGTTGACTATGATTCAAAACAGGCTATTTAGCATTTATATAAATTAAGCAATAAAATTTTTAAAATGCTGATGTAGCCGGGCGTGGTGGCACGTGCCTGTAGTCCCAGCTACTTGAGAGGCTGAGGCTGGAGAATCCCTTGAGTTCAGGAGTTGTGGGCTGTAGTGCGCTATACCGATCGGGTGTCCCCACTAAGTTCGGCATCAATATGGTGACCTCCTGGGAGCGGGGGACCACCAGGTTGCCTAAGGAGGGGTGAACCGGCCCAGGTCGGAAATGGAGCAGGTTAAAACTCCCGTGCTGATCAGTAGTGGGATTGTGCCTGTGAATTGCCACTGCACTCCAGCCTGGGCAACATAGTGAGACCCTGCCTCTTTCTAAAAAAAAAAAAAAAAAAAAAATGCTGATGTAAAATTTGGCTCATGTGTCTGAATAGTCAAGTTTTCTTAGAACATGAACTCTTTCTTTCAAAAAAATCAAGAAAGTTATACAAAATTCAGAAATTCTCGCCTTATAGTCAACCTGATTAAATTTAAATTTATTTTTTATAAAATTTTGTTGCAAATTAATACGAACAAAAATAAAATGTGGTCTTCTCTTAAAAAACAAAGAAAAGAAAAACACACATCCCTTCCTTCCACAAGTGGCTTCCGTGAGGGAGCCCGTAACAGCTGGCGCTAGATGCTGCCTCTTCCATGCCACGGCTATCGCAGAATCACCTTGCTAGGGAAGGGCGGCCGCACGCCACCACGTGGGACAGCTGGCCTACCCTGTGCACTGTCTGGGCTCCTCATGGACCTTTACGAGGAAGAGGCAAATCGCTGCATTGGTAGCCAAAAAAAACCAAGATTAAAACCTGCCTTCCACGGGCAACCACAGTGCCTCCCAGCGCCCAGGAGGGGGCGATGGCACACCTCAGAGCAGGAAAGACCCTTCTGGAGCTGCAGGGCCCATGGCGCTCCAGGGCCACATGCCTCACACTCTCACACTTCCGTCTAGAAACTGAGGACCCTGAGGCTTTGGTGTATGGGGTTTCCACCTATGGATCTTCACCCCATCAGAAGTGAAAGCTGAGACCTGTTACAACACAAGCACACGCCACACGCCAGCACACACCACACGCCAGCACACGCCACACACCAGCACACACCACACACAAGCACACACCACACGCCAGCACACGCCACACGCCAGCACACGCCACACACTAGCACACACCACACATCAGTGTACACGCCAGCATATGCAACGTGTCAGCACATGGCACACACACCACATGTGAGCATACATCACACACCACACTTCAGCAAACACCAGTACACAACAGCACACACTACACATCAGCACACATGCAGTGTTCACAAGGCTCCACGGCACACTGCTGAGCAGATGGCAGTGAAGACAACATCACATCCCAGTAAATAAAATAGCTTAACGCTGGCCCCGGGTTCAACTGGCGTGGGGAGGATTTGGCACAGGCGCCATTTCAGGAAGGACCCAGGCACAGAGGCTGTCTCTGTTTACAGTGAGCGGAGGGGCCTGCCCAGAGGCCCACCCTGGCTGACTGTGGCCCCTGACACACACAGGTCATACACACCACACCACACACACAAAGCACATACAATTTATACACACCATGCCACACCACCCCCACGATTCATGTACACACACCACACACATGCACACTTATAATTTATACACACACGCCACACCACACACGATTTATATGCACACACCACACTACACACACACCACACCCATATAATTTATATACACACACCATATCCACACCAGACCACACCCACATATTTTCACACACATGTACATTTATAATTTATACACACACTACACAGTACAACACACAACACACACATATATAATTTATACACACACTGTACTACACACACCACACACATCTGATGCACACCACACACATCACATCACACACACATAATTTATATACACACTATATCATATACACTGCCCCACACAAATATATAATTTATACACACATTTTTATACACATACCACACACATAATTTATACAAAAACATAATGCACATATACACACCACATGCACACATAACACACCATGCATACATCACATATACCACATACATAATACACACCAAGCACACCCCACCTAAACACACACACACACACACACACACACACACACACATACCCCACATACAGGTTTTATTGTATGTCTGTTACATACATTATGAAATATATAAAGATAAGACTTTAAAATGACAAGATAAAAAGTGAATATAAATAAAAATTCTATCTTGTCTGCACTCCGGGGTGTCACCCTGAGCATGTGCCTCCTGGAGTTGACTCAAGCCCCTTGAAGGCCCTCGGCCAGGGGCCAAGAGAGCCCTGCAGCCGTCCCGCACCCACGGGCCCCGGGTGTTGGAGGAGGGCTAGCCCGATGCCCAGCCGAGCCTGGTGCTGTAATGGCATGGCTTTGGGGACGGTGCTGTTCCCCAGACAGCCAAGCAGCGAGTGACCGGAGCAGCCGGAGCCTTAGAAGTTCAGAGTGAGTATTTATTAAAACATCTGCTGGAGAAAGAGACGTTAAAGTCAAAATTCTGAAGTACAGTTTATTATTCTGCCACAGAACGAATGAGTTGCCGGTTTTCATATTCTAGAAGGCTGAAACTGATGTTTATCTTCATTGACAAATTAACCCACCATCTGTAGTTTTGCAGTTGTTTATTTTAAATGATATCAATCTTACACATTCTGTGTATGAAGACCCTAACTCCACAGGACGGACATTTTGGGGTTTAAATTATTAAGGCTATCATTCTTTTAGCAATGTCATATTTGCAAACTTTTTTAGTTTTGGCCTTTAATTTAAAAAGCCTAATTTTAAAGTGCTGCCTATGAGTAACTTGAATAAAAACAAAATATAAAAAATTGAAAAAAAAAAAAACATCATTGGGCAAAATAAAGGCAGCGGTGGGAAGGACGGCAGATGAGGAGGGGGCGGATGGGAGTCTGCTCTCTGCAGGAGCTGCGTGGCACCCGAGGCGGAGGCGCCGTGCAGCCTGGTGGGCGTCCCGGCTCCTCCACGGCCAGCACGGACCTTGGGCAGCTTCTCCAACCGTCCAGACGCAGCCCACCACTAAGCACCAAAGGACGAGAGCAAGACGCGCCTCCTGGGCTCCTCTCGTGAGGGTGACTGAGGCCAGCTGTGGCCAGGATCCAGCCCAGGGCCACCTGCTGCTATCACCCCACCTCACATCCTGCCCTAGCCTGCCATGCGACCGTCCTGGGCCCCGGTAGTCACCGCAGCCTCCACAGCCCACAGTGGCTCAGAGCTTAGACAGTGGCTCAGAGCCAGGGGTTTAGACACATAAGGGGGAGGACGGTCAGCTCGAGGCCCCACTCACCCCGGCTCAGGAGAAGAGGGCCTCCAGCTCTCATCGGCCAGTCCTTGAGCCGGAAGGGAATGTGACCTAGCTCACATTATGCTCACAAACTATTCCTGGAAACCTCGCACCTACAGTGTGGCCCGAAGAACTGGGTGCTGTTGTGTTTTGCTCTGTTTAACTTGGACATGCTCAGGCTCCTGAGACTAGAGTGTGGAGGGCCCGTGGCCACGGCGGGCAGGCTAGGCTGACCAGGACACACCCAGCTGGTGGTGGTCGGATCGCAAATATGGGAATGCATGCAGCGACGGCTCTGTGCAACCTCACACACCACGGAGGACCCTGCCTTTCTGCGCACACTGAATGAAACCAGAGACTGACGAGCTCAACGGGGGCCGCCCATGGGCGCACGGGTGCTTCAGGCACCTCAGAGCCAAACCTCGACAGCCTGCCTGAAACGACGCCTTGCACTGGGATCAGGATCACAAATGCAGCCTGTGTTTTAAGTCAACAGGATTTCTGGGTGCGTTTTCTCCTCTACGTGAGCCAGAGAAGCCTGGAGAGTCCAAGGCCAGCACTGGCTCATTGGCGGCACCCACACCCCTGACCCTGTGTAGAGACAGGCTGCCCCTAGGAAAGCTGGCGGCGCCCTGCAGAGCAAGCCCCAGGGGCCTTCCAGAGGCTGGACATGCCACTCTCTTTTTATTTAACTGGGACAGGACCGGGGCCCTGGAGCACAGCAGCCCCAACTCTCAAGACGGGGTTTAAAACGGGCTCTTCACCACCAATGTGGTGGCTCACACCTGTAATCCCAGCAGTTTGGGAGGCCGAGGAGGGTGGATCACTTGAGGTCAAGAGTTTGAATCCAGCCTGGCCAACATGGAGAAACCCTGTCTCTACTAAAAAAATACAGAATTAGCCAGGCATGGTGGCAGGCGCCTGTAATCCCAGCTACTCAGGAGGCTGAGGCAGGAGAATTGCTTGAACACAGGAGCGGAGGTTGCAGTGAGCCAAGATTGAGCCGCTGCACTCCAGCCTGGGTGACAGAGCAAGATCTGTCTCCAAAACAAACCCTTCACCACTGTCTCCTTCAGACACTGCGGTCCCCTGCATGCCGGGGCTGCCATTGCCAGGGCCAGCAGAAAGCCACTCCCAGCACCGCTTCAGGCCAGAGGCTCCGCAGGGACCCCATCCTGCCCACCAAGAGACCTGCCTGGGTTTCACCCTTTGGTGAGAAGTCAGCGCCGTATGCCTCCCAAGTCGTGTGACTGTGGGCCCCAGAAGACTTACACAGCCTGGTGGGGTTTGAGTCCAGGCCCGGGATCCAGGCCCGGGAAGGGACAGAGCATCTTACAGAGGGAACTGCAGGGGCTTCCCAAGGAGGCAGAAGGAGAGATGGAGGTGGTCCCAGTGCCAGCTCAACAGTTTCCCCAAAGGAAGGAAACACACCGTGGGCCATGGTGAGTCTCCTTGCATCCCCCATGTCTCCGTGTCCTCTCCATGTCCTCTCCGTGGCCTGCCTGCCTGAGGCCTGGACAAGTCCCATGGGGCCTTTCCTGTGTGCTGTTCACTGGGGCAGGGCTCCAGATGGGCCCTGCATATGAGTTCCATCCCATGGGGCCACGGGACATGGAGCCTGGACCCAGCCGCCCTCCCGGCCTCTGCCCAGCACCAGCTCAGGAAGGTATGGGGGTGGCGTGGAAGCGCAGGCTCTGGCCTCACCTCACACACATGTCCGCCTCGTACTTCTTCCCGTAGAGGATCCCCAGCAGGGACGGGTTCTTGTTTCCTCTGAAGTTCAGGGTTACATCATAGACAGCTGCGACTGTGAGGGGAGACAGGAGGGTAGGTGACCCAGCGCAGGAGGCTGCACGGTCACTGCCAAGGGAAAGAAGTTCCACCTGGGACCTAGTCCCGCTCTGGGGAGAACGTGCCAGGCCCAGCCCTGTCCTGGGAGGTGACACCAGAACCTCTTCTTCGAGTTTCTTTCACCCCTTTCCCCCATCCTCCTCTGCTGACGAGGGCACTGAGTCGCTGGCGTTCCCCATGTACACTGATGCTGTGTGTGTGTATTGTATGCTGTGAGTACTGACGCTGTGTGTACTGTACACTGAGTGTGTACTGATGCTGTGTGTACTGTACACTGTGTGTGTACTGATGCTGTGTGTACTGTACACTGAGTGTGTGCTGTATGCTGTGTGTACTGTACACTGTGCGTGTATACTGACGCTGTGTGTACTGTACACTGTGTATGTGTACTGATGCTGTGTGTACTGTACACTGTGCATGTGTACTGATGCTGTGTGTACTGTACTGACGCTGTGTGTACTGATGCTGTGTGTGCTGTACACTGTGCATGTGTATTGATACTGTGTGTACTGATGCTGTGCGTGTGTACTGATGCTGTGCATGTGTACTATATGCTGTGTGCGTACTGTATGCTGTGTGTACTGACACTGAGTATTGTACGCTGTGTACTGATGCTGTGTGTACTGTACACTGTGCGTGTGTACTGATGCTGTGTGTACTGTACACTGTGCATGTGTACTGATGCTCTGTGTACTGTACACTGTGCGTGTGTACTGATGCTGTGTGTACTGATGCTGTGTGTACTGATGCTGTGCATGTGTATTATAGGCTGTGTGTACTGTACACTGAGTGTATACTGACGCTGTGTGTACTGACGCTGTGCATGTGTATTATATGCTGTGTGTACTGTACACTGAGTGTATACTGACACTGTG
>PVKV010009423.1:59328-81291 GCA_004027835.1 Alouatta palliata | reverse complement strand
TCTCTCTCTCGGTGTCTCTCTCGGTGTCTCTCTCTTGGGGTCTCTCTCTCGGTCTCTTTCTTTCTCTCGGTCTCTCTCTCAGTGTCTCTCTCTCTCTCCATCTCTCTCCCTCTCGGTCTCTCTCCCTCTCCCTCTTTCGGTCTCTCTCAGTCTCTCTCTCTCTCTCTTTCTCGCTCCATCTGTACATATGTCTTATCATCTACAAACTGGATACCTAGGCAAGCTGGTGATATATTTCTAAGGCCTGCAAGCTGGAAAGCCAGTGGTGTACAATCCAGCATGAGTCTGAAGGCCTGAGGACTGGGGGTGTTGAGGGCGAGTGAAGATGAATGTCCAGGCTAAGGCAATCAGGCAGGGAGAGGTGGACTCCTCCCTTTCTCTGCCTTTTTGTTCTGTTCAGGCCTCCAGCAGATTGGATGCTACCCACTCCCGTAAAGGAGGGCAAACCAGTTTACTTAATCCACTGGTTCAAAGGCTGATCTCTTCCAGACATACCCAGAAATACTGTTTAATGAGATAGCTGAACATTTCATGACCCTGTCGAGTTGACTTATACAATTAACTGCACAGCATTGTATCCATGACCTATATAATCAATGTTATGGGATGGTTTTTTGTTCCCTCCTAAGAACTGTGGATAGGCATCATTACAGATGTAAACTCATCCCTTGTCCATGCTTTTAGAGCTGAAAATTTGGTTTATTCTTTCCAAGGACTTCAGATTCTTGATTTGCAAGAATCCTAGCCCCTATGCTCTCTTCAAAGCCCTGAGATGATTGTCACAAATAAAACCCATCTGTGGCTCTTACATAATTGATACTTATAAACCTTTTAGAAAAAAAAAATCTTCCTCTGTAATGTAATTTCCCATTCTAAAAATAGGCTTGACTTTTGGATTTCTGCTTAATAAAAATACATTTTTCGATTACACTGGAGACAGAAAAAAATTTCCAGTATCAGTTTGAGACTTGTGAGAAAATGGAGGCGAGACAAGTTTCACTGTTCTTGTTGAAGGTTTTGTATAAAAATTTTGCCACAGTGGCTGAGTTCTGAGTGTGATGGGGCTGGGGAGGAAGGAAGAGTGAACACTGTTGCCAGTCATTTAAGATGTCATTTATTACTCACCTCTGACCCCAAATGCGAAGGCTGTGGCAGGGAGATGAAGCTGGCATTGCCGTACACGCTATGGTTAAGGAGCGCATCTCTGAAATTCTATGGTTTCTCTGAGTAATCACTGAATCATCTCTTTATTACAGTGAAACTTCACAGTGCCATTATTTGCTGTGAAGCGGAGCTAGAGAGCGTCACTCTGTGCCTTCTTGGACAGCATCAGAAAGGGCTTAGATTCCGAAGAGGTGGTACCCGTTGCTTTCCAAGGCTCTTTTCCCCACCAGATGGCCCACAGAACAGTGTCAGAGCGCAGGTCATCTCTCGGGAGCACCCGGTGGGCAGTCCCTCTTGGTGCTGTGTTTTGTGCTTCCCTTTTGGAAAGGAAGGAGAAGGAACCACCACAGTGCAGGGCAGCATATAATTCAGAGTCAATATGGCTCCCCTGTCCTTCCATACATGCTTTCTTCTTGTCACCAAGTCATCTGGAAGGTCCATGGCCAAAATACTACCCAACCCTAGTTAGATTCAGACTTCTGCCTTTACCAGGCAGGGCAAATCACCTTCTTTCTCTGAGTCTCATTTGCTCTTCTTTAAAATGGCACAGCCATGTCCCACCTTGCCCAGGGCAGGGAGAGCCAGCAGGTATGAAGTTACCTTTTGAACTGCAGGTGTGCTGTATCTTGGAAGGACTTCTGTGCCTTCCCCGATGACACGCGGTGCTGCCTCGTAGTAGCCACCCACTTCTCTGTGCTTTTGTGCTCATGAAGCTCAGAAGCTTGATCATGATTATTCTATACTGAGCCTTATAGCTGATTTCAAGACAGTGCTAATTTCCAGAGATATGGAAGAGACTTTTTTTATTTTTATTTTATTTTTTTGAGAAAAGGTCTTGCTCAGTTGCCCAGGCTGAAGTGCAATGGCACTATCACGGCTCACTGCGGTTTCTTCTTCCCTGGCTCAAGTGGTCCTCCCACCTCAGCCCCATGGGTAGCTAGAACTACAGGCATGCACCACCACACCTGGTTAATTTTTTTAATCTTTTGTAGAGATGGAGTCTCACTCTGCTGCCTAGGCTGGTCTCAAACTCTGGGACTCAAGCAATTCTCCCACCTCAGCCTCCCAAAGTACTGAGATTACAGGTTTGAGGCACTGCCTCTGGCCAGAGGAGGTTGTTTCTTAAGTTTGTTCTGATGAAACCATAAAAAGTGAAATCAGCATTCTCAGAAACCAACAAAATAAGACAAATCTGGTTTTGGCAGGGATGTGGGAAACCTACAGGAAAAATTACGGGTTTGCCAATGAAAATCAACTAGACACTGTGGGTTAAGGAATCTATGGGGCCACCTTGCCCAAATACAGGCAGGAATCATTTTATTTTTAAATTCTTTTTTTGAGACTGAGTCTTGTTCTGTTGCCCAGGCTCAATGGTGCCATCTCAACTCACTGCAACTCTACCTCAGGTTCAAGCAATTATCCTGCCTCAGCCTCCCAAGTAGCCAGGATTACAGATGCCTGCTACCAAGCCCAGCTAATTTTTGTATTTTTAGTAGAGATGGGGTTTCACCATGTTGGCCAGGCTGGTCTCAAACTCCTGACCTCAAGTGATCCGCCCATCTCGGCCTCCCAAATTGCTGGGATTTCAGGCGTGAGCCATTGCACCTGACCTGCAGGAATCTTTTGGGGGGAATAAACATAATAGTAACATTCGTGATGTTAACTATGCATAAGACACTGTGCCAAAGTGCTTTGCTCTGGAGACAACTATCTAAGATGAAATCCCAGCTGGTGAGCTGTGTGACTTTGGATGACTTATGTGGCTTCTCTGAGCTTCAGCGTCCATGCCTGTAAGTGGCATCATAATGCCTAATGGCTTTTTGAGGATTCATTGAAACAGTGGACTCAAAGTTTTAGGCACAGAGTAAACACTCAATACCTAGTGTTGCTGTTTTGTTGCTACGATTCATGCATTTCTTATAAAATTCAGGACAGCCATGAATTTTGTGACTGATAGAGCATTCTGCTGACCCTGGGCTTCAGTGCTATTTTGATTTTTTTGGTTTTCTTCCTCAAAGGGAGAGATAAATACTTGAGTTTTAGAGTAAGAGTAAGCAGATTCTTGAGTTGTAAATTACATGAGTCTGATTTATCAAATATAAAGTGGGTAGTTTCTTTCATTGCAGAACCGTAAGGCTTTATAGAACTTTTAGAAAACCGTAATTAGGCTCTGAATAAAGGTTTCTTTCCTCTATATAAAGTACACATATGGGCTATATAATTTGATGGTAGTAAGTTAAAATGCATTTTTCTCTAATCCTACTCCAAACAGGACCATATAAACGTTGCCTGGCTGGATTTTGACTATCAAACCAATTCTTTTCTGTATCTTTTTTGGGTCTCTGCTTCCTTAGACTTGAGTCCCAGGCCCGAGTTAAGCAACCTAATTGGATCTTTGTTATCTGACCTCTACAGAGTGCCGGAGGGTTGCAGTTAAGAGACCTTAGAAGACCAGATGCCTGCCCCAGACAGCTGCTTCTTTGTAACTTGAAAAGCAGCAACAAGTGAGCCCAGGCAGATCTTTTTCCAACACAAGTTTCTGCTAGGCATTGGCCTTTTTGTTCACAAAATACTTTCAGACTGAAGGGGCAATGTCATCTGGGTGTGCAAATAGGTACATCTTTGGGTAGCATCTGATGGAAGGCCAACCCCTTCAAAATTTCCACTATGATTTCTAGCAAGGAAAGAGCCAGGAGCAGCTTAAGAGCCCATGCAGACTGACTCTCCCTTGCTCCCACTGCCTAGATAGGAACATTGAGTCCCTCAGAAAAAAAAAAAAAATTTGCCCGAGGTCACAAGTTGAGTCCCTGGTTGAGCTGCAACATGGACTTAGGTCTGTTTGATCCCAAACCTGTCTGCACTTGCAACAGAGACTTCTAATTGTTTCCCAGTTTCCTCTATCCACTTCTCCCTTAATAATAGAACTTGCTGGAAATATAACTGTCTGGAATAAAGACCATTACTTTCCAGTCTTCTCTGCAGTAGAGGTAGCTGTGAGACTGAGTTCTTGCTAATGACAAATAACTGATAGCATCCTATGTGACTTGTGGAAACATTCTTTTGTCTTTCTTCCTTCCTGCTAGCTGGAGTGTAGAGGTGATCTATTGCCACAATAATGCCTGGTGGTAAATACTCCCAAAATCTCAGTGGCTTATGGCAAATGACTGTTTCTTGCTCCTGTGCCTGGGATGGCCAACCAGGCAGTTCTGCTGAAGTTGGCTGGGCTTGGTCATGCATCTGGGGACTTGGCTGGCTACTGGATGATCTACAATGGGCATGGGTGGGAAATCTGGGTGACTTGACCCTGGTTCATGTCTCTCATCTCCCAGCAGGTTGGCCCATGCCCATGGATGAGGTTACAAGGGATAAGTGGAAACATGCAAGTAATTTTTCTTCCCTCTGCTTGTGTCATGTTCTCTGATTTTCTGCTGGCTCAAACAAGACACATGGCAAGGCCCAGAGACAGAGTGGGAGGACACCTCACTTTCATACCCATGGCATGGGTGCAGGGTGGAATGAAAGTTGAGGCCTTAATGGATCCAATCTATTGTTGATGGATGACTGAATGAACAGGGGGATGGATGGAAAGGCAGCAAAAAAAGGCAGACAGGGAAGGAAGTTCTCTTCACCATGTCTAATACAAAGGGAAAGTAAGCACTAGAGAGCAGCTTTCCGCGACTCTGCTACTCTCTGAGGCCCTCCTGGCTTTGGAGACTGCCTATGGTCCACGGGGGTGCTGGGAGCTTTGCTGCACACACAGATTGTGGGGTGTTTATTGCATGACTTGTTCCTCTGTTGGGGAACCTCTGCTTCTGAGTGAGTCATTGTGAAAGGCTTCTTAAGCTTACTTTGGGGTTGGGAAGAGTCTGTTTTGGAGATGAGAAGCCTTTTCAGAGGTCCTGGGCTTATAACATGAAAACTGTTGTGCTATGGCCTGAGAACTGAGCTAGGAAGCAAGGGACATGTGTTTCAATCCTGCCTTTGCCAAATCAGGCAAAAAACACAAGCAAACACAAGCCAAGAGCAAAACACATCAGAAATAGAATCTCTCTTGGACAATTTTTAAGTACTGTAGAACTTGTCACCAAGAGAGAAGGCTCAAGGGAAAGTTTTAAGAATACATTTTAACTCAGGCTTCATGGTTCTTGGAGCTTCTGATAATATATTTTTTTAAAGAAGATACAAATTTTAAAGGAGATAAAACTAAGTTTGAAAATTTCGTTTTCCTTTTTCATCTTTTTTTCAATTTGAGAGCAGGTACTGTTTATTAAGTGACCAGACTGGAAAAATAATCATGGTAGACACTTACGTTGATTCTTCTAAGAAGCCTCTTGATCTGGGCTTCCCTGTTGTCAGCATCTCCACCTTCTACAAAACGGGTGGTCTTTTTCTTCATTCCACCTTCTGGAGAGGACAGGTTTAAGGGCCACAGGAAGTTATTTGCTTCTTTGAAGCATTTTCCAACAGTATAGCTCTCATGAATCAGATCCTCCATGCAGATGATACCCGATTTACCAAGAGATCGAGCAATCAAAGTGTTCTCTGTCAAAGCAATTCCCTTCTTACTGATTTTGCCATAACCACGCTTGTAGATTAGTTGATTTACTGACTTCAGATTTCATTTACTGACTTCAGATTTGGGTACCCACATGCATTATATGGTTCTATAACCCACAGCATGTTAATTGAAGCCTTGTTGAGCCTCACAAAGGTTCTATTGAAGATTTGACTAAGGCAAAGAAGCTGCAACACCTTTCGGACTTTTGGGCTCACACCATTGATACCTCTGATCCTGGTGACAAGCACCTGTTTGGGTTCGCCATGTTGACCAGGCTGGTCTCGAACTCTTGGCCTCAAATGATCTGCCCATCTTGACCTCCCAAACTGCTGGGATTACAGGCATGAGTGATGGTGCCTGGCCTCAACTGGTCATTTTCCTTTTGTAGAAGAAAGGTGATTCTGGCAAGTTTTCTGAATCTTAAACACAAAGTTAAATGCTTTGTTTGCTTACTCAGCTTAAATATAAGCAAAGTTAGATCCAATTCCTTGGCCGCCACAGCACCAATGTCCAGGGCACTAAAACAGACCCATGTAGGAGGGGCTGAACTCCGGGGGCCTGCCACAGGTCTTTCTGATCCTGTTTTAGAGCAAGCCAAATATGACCATCAAATCCCAGAACGTCAGAGCAAGGGTATCTGAAGATAAAAATTTATCCAACTGCCTTTCCCACCATGTAATTCTGGGGAATGCTGAGGTTCACAAGAGGAAAGAGTCTTGGGGGACCACTAAGAACACTGGGTCCTCCTCCCGGTTGTGTGCACCTGCATGGGGTTATCTCCTTCCAGCCCACATAGCTCACGTCCCTCTAAGTGGTAACTGGCCAGTTCCAGATGCATTAGTTAAAGACATATTCTAGATCTGCTTTCGGAAGATAGAAAAAGATGTTATATAACAATGCCCCAGGAAGCAATAGTTGTTTCATTTTCTCACCCAGTGTAACCTCCATAAGTTTGCTAAATGGATCCAGGGCCTGTCTCATTTTGTTTCCATCTTTTATCCCCTTCTTCCATGGCTTACACTGAAATATATTAAAAAGAATGCCGCCTTTTTCCTAGTGTGTGGTTTGTGATTTTACTTTACTTTGAATTCAGGATCGGATGAAGTGGCTCATGCCTGTAATTCCAGTGCTTTGGGAGGGTGAGGTGGGAGGAATGCTTGGGTCCAGGAGTTCAAGACCACTCTCGGCTACATAGTGAGACTCTGTCTCTACAAACAAGTTAAAAAATTAGCTGGATGTGGTGGCACATGCCTGTGGTCCCAGCTACTCAGGAGGCTGAGGTGGGAGGATCTCTTGAGCCTGGGAAATCAAAGCTGCCATGAACTGTGATCGTGTCACTGCACTCCAGCCTGGGTGATAGAGCAAGGCTGAGTCTTAAAAAAAAAAAAAAAAAAAAAAAAAAAATTCAGGATGGGTGAAAAATTGAAGGTGTCTGCCACAGGCAATGACAGCTGTGAGATGGAGGGCTCCCCAGGACTGCCTTGAACCCCCTTCCATCAGAGGCCAAATAGATCTCAGGAGAAGCAGCCCAGAGATTCTTATCCTGTCAGTTTATCTTTTTTTTTTAAATTAAATGATAGCTATTTGTACTGACATCCTGTTAGTTTGAATCACACGGGACAATGGTTCCCGTGGGCAGAGTGATGGCTGCTAGTTAAGGAGATGGTCTTGAGATTGAGATTCCTCTGCTGGTTCTTTGGGTGAAAACCTTGCAGCTGGAATCTCACTTATTTAGAGAAAAGCAGCAGTCCCTGCCTCACCTACTGACAGTGTCTAGGATTGGGGATGCTTCTGGCGTGGAGGTTTACAACCACTTCATCTGGTGATCTTCCAAAAAGAAGGAAGATGACTATCTCCACATTAGTGGCTTGGAAGGCATTCAGAGTCCTGGGGTTCGGAGTGAGTCTTTAGAGATTCTAAAATCCCATGGTTTTCTCATTGGATTGCTTAGCATTATGTTATATTCTCTGACCTCAATTTCCTCACTGCCAAAACTTAAGTTCATGTAGATATCATCCCAGAAATCAGGGAATGGCTGAACAGAAAGGGCCCTGACCTCTTGCACAGGCTTCAGGCAGAGCAGCTCTCTTCTGATCTTCTGATAAATTTCATAAACAGGATCTATGAGCTCTAGTATGTCAGAGAAACAAAGGCTTCTATTCAGAGTCTACTTTTTTTTTTAATTTAAAGACAGGCTTGCTCTGTCACCCAGGCTAGCTTGCAGTGGTGCAATCTCTACTCATTGCAACCTCTGCCTCCTGGGTTCAAGTGATTCTCCTGCCTCAGCCTCCTGAGTAGCTGGGATTACAGGCATGCACCACCACACCTGGCTAAATTTTGTATTTTCAGTAGAGACAGGGATTCGCCATGTTGGCCAGGCTGGTCTTGAACTCCTGACCTCAGGTGATCCACCTACGTCAGCCTTCCAAAGTGTTGGGATTAAAAGCGTGAGCCACCGTGCCTGGAAGGGTCTACATTTTTATCAGTCTGAAAGAGCTAGGATTTTGCCCTTACTAGGTTTGCCATTTCACCTGGTAGAAGGCAGAGGACTGGAACCCAGGAGATTTCAGGGTCCCTTCCTGGGCTGACTTTGTGGTTTTGAAAGGTTCACTCCCAGAGGAAGGGAAAGGTCCCAATTTCACATGGTAGTGTGAGTCGGAAAAAACAACCACAAAAAACAACTCCCACCATCCCCCCAACTTTTACTATCTCTGGGGCCTCTGCTGAATCTCTCTGCAGAGAGAGATCAGGGATGCCCCGAAATTGAGATTGTGGTAGAGAACTCAGACCAACTTGTTCCCAACACGGTTATATGTTGGATGCTTAGTCATATCAGGACTCAGAAGATGTGAAGAGCCCCACCCTGTGAGCTGTTTGAAGGTCACACCAGCTTCACAGTGATGGGAAACAAGGCTAGTGTCTCCGTTTGTGGGTTCCCTGCACCAAGGGTACAATTCGCTGGGGCTCTTCCCACCATGGCCTGGCCATTTCTCCACCCACCCACCCACCACCTGACTTCTGGAGAATGGGGGGAAACTTTTATATTTAATTGTTTTTGGTCTTCTTCCCTTTTTCTGTGTTTTCTTCAAATTTGTTATAAGGGGGCCTGATTGGCATGGGAAATGTGGTAGTGGCCTGAGGCTTTGGGACTGAAAGAGCCCAGGGTCTGAAATCATCAGAACTGTCTCCAGATGAATTGACTCTGAGCCAGAAAGCAGCATGTGACTCATCATGGGTAAGAAGCCGCAGCCTTTTTTTGTATGGTTGTAAACCCCTGCCAAGTGAAAGCAGAATGACCCCTGTCACTCCTCTGGGGTCACACAGCCACTCAGGAGGGTGAAGAAATGATGTCTATGAAGTACCTGCCATGGAATAGGCATTCGATCTAAGTTGTCCCATTTAAACGTGATAATGCACAGTGAGGGAGGTGTGAGTATCACCCCTGTTTTGTAGATGCGGGTCAAGGAAGTTAAAGAACACATCTTAGGGGAGAGGTCTCTGGTATTCACTCTCCCTAGATCAGAGGGAATGAATGATCCCTTGGCACCATCTATTTTCAGCCCCTCTGCCTTAAAAAGTGTGCTATAGAAGGGAAGGTGTCATGTCCGCTCTGCTGTGTGTCTTTAGGAAAATCCCTTTTCCTCTCTTGTCTATTTCTGCTTCTGTAAAATAAGGTCTTTTACGTGAGGTCTCTTTGTGCTCAAAGATTCTATATTCCATGCCTACTTCTTACTGCTTACGCTTATTTTTCCTAGCTCCAGAATAGGCCATATCACACTTCCTGAAATGTTTGTCCATTCCCATGCTCCCGTGGATAACTGTGAGTGAGGAGGTAGAGTCACTGGGATAAGACCTTGATATTGTAGGAAACATGGTGAATGACTTTGAAATTGACCGAAAAGATGCCTGGGTGTCTTTATCAGAAAACGAGGTGTTTCTGTGGGGCCTCTGGGCCTTTCATTGCCTTTGAACTGTTTCAGATCTATAAGTTGTAGATGACTGAGAGTGTTGCAAATGATTCTTGTACATAAATATGCAAATACATTTTCTGGTGGTAATGCAATTGTCTTACCACATCTCCTGTGGAATAAACCAGTTTTGCATCTTTATTCATTTCAGTATTGCCTGCTTGTGTGTATGTGATTCTTGGAATTATCCTTGTAACTAGATGTGACATCCTACTAGTTCTTTCACAAATTAATGAGCTAAATAAAATTGTCGATATACCTTTCTTTGATATTTCAATGAGTGTTATGATTATGTGGTCTTTTAGCAATTATCCTTTAACAGTGTAAGTAAGTATAATTCAAGTCTATTTGGCATTGTTGATGGGTAAAGGATGATGGTGGGGTATATTAATATAAACCTTCCTATATATTTTAGTCTGGGGTCTGCTTTTCTGGCGCAACCCATTTTTCATGACATCCTCCCTCCTGGCAGGCTTCCCATGGCTTCCGCTTATCCCGTGTGCGGCCATCACTCTGGGATCCCATGCTTATCTCCCTGCATTTCCTGGTAGAGAGTCCGCTCTTCCCAGCTCCCTACTTCTGAGCTACCCTAGAAGCTTTGCTAGCCTACTACCTACTTCTGTGTTCAGATTTGACCTATCATCATCTGGGGAGAATAAATACCTACCATGGGGCAGTGATAAGGGTTCAGCTATGATGCACGTGTCTGAGGGTACTGACCTGCAGTCATTCCAGGTACGAACTGGTGCCTTGTGCCTACTCCATGTTCATTTACGAGAGTGGTGCTCTCCCAACATTGGCAAGGTGGTGGAATGCTCTACTACTTGAAAATGAAATATGGGCCTAAAGAGCCCAGATTTCCACTGCCCATGGGATAACACTCAATTTAATCAACCCATTTTATTTGCATCATAAAGGACAGTTACAATGAGCTAACACTGGGTTAGAATACCCCAAACCAAAAGGAAGGGGTAGAACAGAGTCCTCCTCCCTCATTCAGATCCTCTTTGACCAAAGGCATAGACTCCTACAACAGCCAACGTTGGGGGAAGCTGGCCATCTAGAGTCAGAGTGAAGAGCACAACCAGAGGCGAGCATCCAATCAGTGCAGGATGTTAGGTGTCCCTACTTCTCAAAGCAGGTGTTGAGACTTGCTGACACCTCCAGTGTTGCCTGGAATGATTATTTTCTAGGAATTTCCTCACTAGCACTTTACAGAATGTATTTCCATCCATTCTGAGTTGAGCCTACAATAACTTCTTGAGTTAAGCAGGGGAAACTTGATCATTCTCCAGCTTTCACATGAGAGGTGTGAACTTCAGAGAGAGAAGTGACTTGCCCAATGGGTGTGGCAGGGAAAGGACCGGAGCTGTTACAGAAGTTCATGCCTTTGGTCAAAGAGGATCTGAGTGAGGGAGAAAGACTCTGTTCTACCCCTTCCTTTCTGTTTGGGATATTGTTCTAACCTATCCTTAGCTGATAGTAACTGTCCTTTGTGATGCAAATAAAATGGGATTGATTGACTTGAATATTATCTCCTCTGTCTCTCTCTTTGGTAGTGACATGGACAGAGGCAGGAGGGCAGGGTGCCTAGTGAGGGCTTCACCCTTAAGCCTGGACCTATGGCTCTAAATGAGAACAGGCACTCCTATTTTTGTGTCTAAATGTTGTCTTTCCAAACCCACTCTGGCCCACCCCACCCCCATCCTGTATCCATAAGAACCCTAAATCCCAGGGTCCATGAGCAGAAGAGCAACAGAACAGCAGGTGGCGTGGCAGAGAAGGAGAGAAGAAGCATCTGAACGTGGAGAGGACTTTGGCTGGGGATGGTCAGAGAGGAGTTCAGCTTCCAGACAGCTGAACTCCAGGGGAAGATTATCTTCCCACTGCATCCCCTTTCCAGCTCCCCATCCCACTGAAAGCCACCTCCATCACTCAATAAAAACTCTGCACGCATCACCTTTCAAATTGTTCATGTGACCTGATTCTTCCTGAACACTGGACGAGAATTTGGGACCCACTGGGTGCAGGAACCCAAAAAGGCTGTCATACTGGCCCTTTGCCCTTGCTGGCAGAGGGCAGCTGCTCCATACGATAAGGCAAAAGACCCACTGAGCTGGTAACATGCCCTCCAGGGCTCAGGGGTTGTAGGCAACCCCTCTTGGATGGCAGAACTAAAAGACATTGTAACATGCTTGGATGCAGCTGTGAGGTCTGCACAGGGCCTGCTCCTGCTGGAGAGAAGTGGGCGGGGGTTCCAGCCTTTGTTTGGTGTGGTTCCTGCACCCATCTGCTCATGTGCTCCCCCTGTAAAGGGTTGATTGTGGTGGCTGAGTAAATGAGCCACTCCCTTTACGAGGGGTCCCACGAAGCGGTCAAGGGAATTCTCCTCTTTTAGTAGGAGCTGTTAAAATACATATAACTGCAGGTAAATGTATTGATTTACAGTGACTTAAAAATTATCATTTGTATCTTTTATGTAACAAGGAGTCTGGAGCCATGTGGCTCAGTATGGAGCAGAGATTCTAGGTTAGCCTGGCTAACATGGTGAAATCCTGTTTCTACTTAAATACAAAAAATTAGCTAGGTGTGTTCGCATGTGCCTGTAATCCCAGTCACTTGGGAGGCTGAGGCAGGAAACTCACTTTAACCTGGGAGGCAGAGGTTGCAGTGAGCTGAGATTGTTCC
This sequence comes from Alouatta palliata, assembly GCA_004027835.1. Lineage (NCBI taxonomy): Eukaryota > Metazoa > Chordata > Mammalia > Primates > Atelidae > Alouatta > Alouatta palliata. The sequence continues at coordinate 68,913 of PVKV010009423.1, read as the reverse complement.
ATTGCACTCCAGCTTGGGCAACAAGAGCAAAACTCTGTCTCAAAAAAAAAAAAAAAAAAAAAGAAAAAAAAAAAAGAAAAACTTTTTCAGAATTTCTAGAAGACTTCTGCCAGTGTCTTATCAACCAGAACTATGTCAAGTGGCCCTTCTTAGCTACAAGGAAAACCAGGAAAATGAGAATCTTGAATAGGGCTGGAAATTTTGTGGCACTAAAAGAATTGGGGTGTGGCTAGCAAGGAAGAGAGAAAGATATTGGGCAGGAGACTCTGCACTGGGAGAGGCTTATATTTTCCTGGTCGCCCCTACTCTGAGAAGTCCCTCTCTACTGGATTCGTTCAGCACAATGGACTATTCCTGTATGTGCTGGTCTATTCCACCCCATGTTCCCCAACAAGCTGTCTTCAATTTCCTCAAAAAACAACAAAAAAAGCAAAAATAAAAATGCTCACTGAAGGTTTTTGTGTGCAGCACACTTTACTAGAGGTTCAGGGGACATAAAGGAGGCTTAGATCATGTTAACACAAATCCCTTAATGCTAACATCAGACATTCCTGATCTTTACATTCTGTCTGTACCATTCTGTCATGTGGATGTTTCTCCTCTCACTCTTTACTTACCTACTATTGGGATCTTCACCCATCAGGCCTCCTGATTTCCCTTCTTTTATTAATTAATTTAGGCTGATGCCACAGATCACGTGGCATGGAGTGTCCCTTTGTACATCCAAAGACTCTGCCAAGCCATGGACAGCTGCTTCAGTGCCTCTCCACCTCCCACTACTTTCGTAGTGCCTGAGAACCTGAGGAAGACTCTGAAATGTCAATCTATTCCTTTCTCTCTCCCTACTAGCTCTGCCAGACAAGAGGGCACCACCCAGATTTATCTTCCTTCTGATAGAAACATCATCGTCTTTGGAAGACAGAAACAATTACAGCTAGTTTTTATTTTATGTAACATGCTTTTTTCTTCTCTTCCATTTGTATACAGCAACTGCATGATGAACATTGAAAAAGCAGTCAAGCATATTGATTAAGAACAAGAGGTTAACAGATTTTTGAAGAAATGGAATACAATAAGGAAGTCTTAATTCTGGAGGCAGAGTTGCCCAGGAGTCAGATCTGAAAATGCTGGTCTTAATCACTGAGTGACCTTGGGCAAGTGTACTTAACCTCTTTGGACCTGGTTTTTCCTTCTGTATGGTGAGACAGTTGGGTGAAGCAGAGATCCACAAACCATGGTCTTCAGGCCAAATTCTGCCCCAGGCCTGTGTGTGTATACACTTGAGCTAAGAGTGTTGTTTTTACTTTTTTTTTTTTGAGATGGAGTCTCACTCTGTTGCCCAGGCTGGAGTGCAGTGGTGCCATCTTAGCTCACTGAAACCTCCACCTCCTACGTTCAAGCAATTCTCCTTCCTCAGCCTCCTGAGTAGTTGGGATTAGAGGCATGTGCCACCATGCCAGGCTAATTTTTATATTTTTAGTAGAGATGGGGTTTCACTATGTTGGCCAGGATGGTCTTGAATTCCTAACCTCAGGTGATCCACTTCAGCCTCCCAAAGTACTAGGATTATAGATATGAGCCACCGTGCCTGCCCCTTTTTTACATTCTTAAAGGGAATAATAAAAATAGAATAATATTTGACAGAAACTGGATGTGACCCACCAAACCTAATATATTTATAATTTGACCTTTTAGAGAAAAAGTTGGACCATGCCTGGATTAGATGGTCTCTGAGGGTTTTTCCAACTGTCAAAGTCTACAGATCTAGGACCCTGGTAGCCTAGACAATTCGGGGTGTACTGTTCATGTTCAGGGCCTTGTGGGGCTCATGAGAGTGCAAATCATGGGAGCAGTTTCCCTCATCTCTGGGATCTCTCCATTCCCATATCTAAGGTGAAACTGGAGGGAGCATGACTAACTAGGGACTGGGGCTGGAAGCTGTGAGATGGTGACTTTATGGTGAACCTGCTGATGTGGTCTGTGGATCCTCAGCAGCTGAGCAGTGGGTGCCCCTGTCAGAGTGCAGAATGTCTGGTTTTCCAGTCACAGAGGGGCCTGCCCATCCAGAGCAGACAGAACACACTTTGCAGGAGGCTGATGGCTGCCTGTCTCTGTATGGTATTTGACATCCTTGGCTCTTGCTCTGCTGCTCTGGTGATTCTGGGGCTCCTCCTTGGGGCCTGCGAAACCAGCTGTTCATTGCAGGCCTTGGAAGTCACCGAGTCTTCCCTTCTAGTCATTCCGGGTGTGACCCGGGCCAAGTCACTTCACTTCTCCAAGACATGATTGTCTCAACGGTCAGGTGGTGCTAATTAATAAGTCCTATCTATAGACTTCTTAGACTTCTGATTGGGTTATTGGGAAAGCAAAAGGGGGTATTATATGGAAAATCAGATACAGACAGAAAAGGACTGAAAGCCTCAAAGTCCCAGCTGGAGATTAAAAGAAAACAAAAACCCTAGTGTTTATTGAGCACTTCATTGGAAATCAGACACTAGGCCCTTGGATAAATCTTTGCATTGAAAAAGCATACATAGGGGGCTGGGCACGGTGGCTCACACCTATAATCCCAGCACTTTGGGAGGCCAAGGCGGGTGGATCACGAGGTCAAGAGATCGAGACCATCCTGGTCAACATGGTGAAACCCCGTCTCTACTAAAAATACAAAAATTAGCTGGGCGTGGTGGCACGTGCCTGTAGTCCCAGCTACTCGGGAGGCTGAGGCAGGAGAACTGCTTGAACCCAGGAGGCGGAGGTTGTGGTGGTGAGCCGAGATCACGCCATTGCACTCCAGCCTGGGTAACAAGAGCGAAACTCTGACTCAAAAAAGCGTCCATAGTTTATTCATGTAGCCCTCACAGCAATCCTTTACATACATGTTATTATCCCTGTTTTTGGGTGAGGAGACCATTTTTAAGAGCAGTGTTTGGATTCAGTTGGGGATGGTGTGAGCTCTTTGTCTTGTCCACTCTCCAAGACCTGGAAAGATGATACATGGCTGGAACTGATATTTTTAGGCGGCTGTAAGGGTTCCTGCATTCGTTCAGTTGGCTTCCTCATTCCCTTCATGGGGATGACCAGTACTGCTTTAGGAGTACTTGGTGTCTGCTGTCCCAGAGGATTTTACCTTGGTTCCTGAGTAGCTACGTAGAGAATTGTTCCTATGGAAACTCTTAACTGGAGTATTTCTATTGTTTAGTAACACTAGAGAACAGAAAAAAGACAACTGTTCTTGGGAAGTAAACAGATAAAAAATATTGCAATCCGAAATGCTATATATAAATGCAAATGCTGTATATAAATGCAAGAGAAGAAAATAACATGTTATTTAAAATAAAAACTAGCTGTAATTGTTTCTGCCTTTCAAAGATGATGTTGTTTCTATCAGAAGGAAGATAAATCTGTGTAGTGCCCTCTTGTCTGGCAGAGCTGGTAGGGAGAGAGAAAGGAAATTGACATTTCAGTCTTTCCCAGGTTCTCTGGCACTATGAAAGTGGCGGGAGGTGGGGAGGCGTTGAAGACGGCCCATGGCTTTGCAATCTTTTGAAATAATAGTAGAAATAATGAAACAGGTTTAAGATAGGATTCAAATGTTCTGCTTTGGGTGGATTTTATACTAGTAGAGGTTTCCAAATCTTTTGATTTTTAAAAAAAATTAATTAGAGATGGGGGTCTCTCTATGTTATTCAGGCTAGTCTTGAACTCCTGGCCTCAAGCAATCTTCCCATATTGGCCTTCCGAAGTGCTACGTTTACAGGCATGAGCCACTGCTCCTGGCCCCAAATATTTTGATTTTATCTTCCCTCTCCCACTGCTAATTTTTGTCTCTTTTCTGCCTGCATCCTGAGTAATTGTAGAATGAAGGCATTTTAGAATTACTGTTGTTCAGTCACATCTAAATCATAATTTTCCTTTTATGGAGTCATGCTACAGAGTTTTCTAATCACTATTATTTCTGTTGTCTTAGTTGAATACTATAGAAACCTTCTGAGGTCTGGATAGTATTAAAATCTATTTTCTAGGCTGGGAGTAGTAGCTCATGCCTGTAATCCCAGCACTTTGGGAGGCTGAGGTGGGTGGATCACCTGAGGTCAGGAGTTTGAGACCAGCCTGGCCAACATGGTGAAACCTCATCTCTACTAAAGAAAAAACCCACAAAAATTAGCCAGGTGTGGTGGTGGGTGCCTGTAGTCCCAGTTACTCAGGAGGCTGAGGCAGGAGAATCGCTTGAACCTGGGAGGTGGAGGTTGCAATGATCCAAGATGGGACCATTGTACTCCAGCCTGGGCGACAAGAGTGAAATTCCATCTGGAAAAAAAAATCTATTGTCCAGAAAAAGGAATGGGGGCTCAGGGAGGTTAACTGACTTGTTTAGAACCATGCCGTAACTCCCCAGCGGAGGCTGGATTCCTAAGACTGGCTACACCTTAGCTGCCCCTCTGGGAAGGGCAGCCTACTCTGATTTCATGGTGTATGATATTAACAGTGGCAACTACCACAAACATTGGCTGGTTCTCTGTTTAATCGTTTCTTTTAAAAATGTCATAAAAGCCTGCAAAATAGAATTGTTACTGCAGTCTCACAGAAGAGGAAACTAAGACTTACAGGGGCCCACACGTTGCCCAAGTTCACTCAGCCAATTGGAAGCAGGATCTGAGCCCAGCTCTGTCTGCTCTGGGACCTGCGTGCTTGCCCAGTGTTTTCTGTGCTGTCATTGGCACAGCCAGGAAAGATTTAGATACTGGGGAGGGGAGGGCATAGGGTATCTTAGCTCATAAATCCATTGGAATTTTTTTTTTTTTTTTTTTTGAGAAGGAGTCTTGCTTTGTTGCCAGCCTGGAGTGCAGTGGTGCGATCTCAGCTTACTGCAATATCCACTTCCCTGGTTCAAGCGATTCTCCTGCCTCAGCCTCCCAAGTAGCTGGGATTACAGGCACGCACTACCACACCCAGCTAATGTTGGTACTTTTAGTAGAGATGGGGTTTCACCGTGTTGGTCAGGCTGATCTCGATCTCCTGACCTCGTGGTCCATCCGCCTCAGCCTTCCAAAGTGCTGGGATTACAGGTGTGAGTCACCACACCCGGCCCAATCCATTGGAATTTTATGTGGCCAGGGAGTGAGTCTGGTGAGCCTACATGCAAGTTTGGTGATGAAGACACACACAGTGTGCGTTTAGACATCTGTCATCAGGAAATCAGTATGTATTCAGGTAGCTAAAAGGACGGTCTGAAAACAGTAGGCAAGTAGGGTCAGTCTGGGCAGGTGAAGTGTTTGTGCACATGTCAGTGTCTCCTTCCCCCTGCTTCTTCTTTTTTTAAATCTCAGCATAAAGGAATTAAAAAGTATTTATTAAGCACCTCCTATATACCCTGAGTTCACTGCAAGATACATATTTATTATCTCCATTTTAAAGCAGAGGAAATGGAGGGTAGAGAAATGCAATGACTTGGCAGAGCTGGCATGGCTGGAAGGGGTAGAACTAGGATTTATACCCAGGTCTCTTTGGTACCGAGACACCCCACCTGCTGCCTTTACTTGCCTTTTCATTCAGCCTATGGACACTTTTCTTTTAAGTAGTTCCTGCTGCCATATTTCTAAGCTGACTTTTCCCCAACTCCAGCTCTGAGGAAGTCCAAGCTGGGCCCATGCACAAGAAAACTCAATTCCTAGAGGCTAAGATGCTTCTCTTGGGTATAAGCTCTTCTTGGGTCAGTGAGCTCCTGCTTTCTAGTCCTCTTCCCCTACCAGCATCTGGTATGACCTGAGTACAGTTTCTCCAAGAAGACTAGTGTTAGTAATTGCTAACAAACAAACAGCTCTTCATACTCACATTCATCCTCCATCTGGACTGCAAAGGCTCAGACACTTCACAGCTGTTGCCGTCTTCCAGGTGGGTTCCTGGGTTCTGGTGTAAGCTCTGCCAATTATCTTTGTATGGCCTTGGCTCTGCAGCTTCCCATTTCTGGACCTCAGCTTTCCCACCTGGAGATGGACAGGATTCTTGAAGAGTTTCTAAGGGAACAAGCTGAGGCCTCTGTGGCTTCTGTGTACAATTCTAAGGTCTTACTTAGTCATCTACATTTTTCTCTGTTAAAAGACTAGTGTCATAAAAACACCCAAAACAAACAACAATTCCTCTCTTAAACCTTTTTTTGAGAGAGGGCATATTTCCTTATTCTAGTGTGATCTATGGCCCAATATAATTGATTATTCTCTTCTACTCTACCCGCAAGAAATGGGAAAGATGAATTTAGCTTTAGAGCGATTACTCCCAATCCAGTACAATATTTCCCTATCATGCTCATGAACTGAACTCCTAACGGTACATCAGGATGAAGATAACACATATTTTCTGCTCAGGGGACTGTATCTATTTTTGTGATCAACCTCCTCTCTCTCCCTCTCAAGAGCACTCAATTCTTGGACAATTTCAAGAGCTTGCTTTAGGGAAAAACCCATTTTCCACTTGACAGCAGAGCTTTCTTTTTGAATCAGCTTTGGATGCTGCAGCCCAGGGAAACCAGTTGCTCTCTTTGCTTTATCAGATTGGTTTTCTTTATCCCTTTGTGTATTACCTTCACAGGCATCCCTGTACCCATCACTACCCTACCCTCACCTTTGGAATAACTGCAAGCATTAGCCTATGATGGTAAATCAAACAGACATCAAACCTGGAATTGTGTCCTTTCAGGCTGCAAGGAGAGCTAGAAGGTCAGAGATCTTTGTTTCCATTCTTGGCCATCTTGTCCCTTACAGCTGCACAGTATCTCCCGGCCAGCATGAGGATGTTTTCCTCATCTCCTCTGAATCATCATTAATCACTGCCCCTTCCCTATGCCCACCTGAGCTCTGGAGGTTTGCAGAGAAGCCTGAAGGTCTACTTTTTGTCCTTGGGAGGGTGTCCCCTTGAGACAAGTAGATTTGATTGAAAAAAGTGCAAAGTTGACCAAGAATGGTATGCTGAGGGTGCACTGAAATTATTAACATGCTGCCTGTCCCCCACCAGGCCTGGGGCCACCAGCTCTTCCTGATTTGTGCTTACCCCTGGGGCCTGGCAGATCAAAAATAAATTTGGTTATTTGGTCCATAGGAGCCTACAGGACAGTCTGGAAAAATACCGCTTTCATTGTATCCTTGCTTTCTAAAAAGTAAAAAAATCAATTGTTCCTCATAATAGTTTTCTATTCCTGTGTAACAAATTATTCCCAAACCTAGCAGCTTAATATCACAATAAACATTTAGTATTTTACACAGTTTCTATGGACCAGGAATCTGGGAGCAGGTTAGCTGGATAGTTCTGGCCTCAAGAAAAATGTCCTCACACCTTAGCAGAGGAGACAGATTTGTTAATAAATGTGATAGCTATGATGTGTGTTACTAGCTTTGGGGATAAGCATGGTCACAAAAACTTATTAGGAAACATATTTTGAAAGGAATAATATAAAAAGAATAGTGTAAAGTGGGTGTACCCAACCGATCCTAAGAAACTAAACATTTCCAGTATGGTAGAACCTCCTGTGCATCCCTTTCCTATCACATCCTCCTCTGTGCCACCTCCTTACTCAGCAAGTAGCCAATTCCCTGAATGAGCTCTTTATCATTCCCAGTCATTTTACTTATACTTTTACTGCACTGGCACATGTGTGTCCTTAAGTCACATAGAACGTTGCTTTGTATGCTTTTGAACTACATTAAATTATGTCATACTGCATATATGACATAATTTTTATGCAATTTGCCTTTTTTAATCTATCATATTTTACATGTGAATATCCTTGTTTATCCATTTTTTTTTGTTTATCCGTTGTTTAATGCTATATAGTATTTCACTATGTGGAAATACCATAATTTATTTACTAATTCATTCTCTTGTTGACAGATACTTGGTTTGCTCATCATTTCTTTCAAATTAATTGCAGAAGCACTCCCTGTCCCAATTAGCAGGAAGCTCCCATCTCATCCCTGAGGCTCCACCTCCCCACTTCCTCTCTCCCCCCACCATCTACCAAGATGTCCAGAAGTCTCAGTGACTTTCTTAGGTTGAAGGGATCAGTTCTGCTCAAGAGTTGAAACTGTCCATGGCTGCTCTTGTTTCTGGATAGTAACTTTGTGTCACTGCTCATAACTTGTTGTACACAGTCCTTTGCGTCCTTATGCCCTGACATGGTGGCACTCTTAGAAGAAGAGCAGAGTTTCTGAGTATGAACCAAAGATCAGTAACCTGGAGACTGAGCATGGGGCAATGCTGATCCCATGTAGGGCAGTCATCAAGAGGTTGTTGCAGCAGGGCACCGGGACAGAGTCTCCCTGACCGGGCCCCATCAGCATGGAGAACACCGCTCCAGATAAACCCATCAATAACCCGTCAATAACTGTTCCAACCCTGTGAGATTAGAATGCTGTTGTTGAGGTCTGTAGAAGCACTGCCTTTGGTGGGTCTATGGGAGGAGCTTTATTTTATTTATACATTTATTTATTTATTTTTGAGACAGAGTTTCACTCTTGTTGCCCAGGCTGGGGTGCAATGGCTCAATCTTGGCTCATTGCAACCTGGAAGACCCTTTATTTTTCAATAACGTTTTCTTTGTACTTCAGTTTCCTCGTCTGTAAAGAGCATTACCCCATGTGATGAAGAAAACCATTGTTACTGATTGTTTAGCTAGAAGCAGCCTCAGCTAGTAGGGGGCCCCAACCTCTGCATGTGCTTTCTCATTCCCCAGGAGAGTAATTCTTGCTGGGTTTCCCTGATGGGAGACTGCTCAGTCCAGATGTCTTCAATGGAAGACATGGCTAAAACACTGCTCTTGGAACAAGAAGTGGAGCTTAAGGTTCTCCATCTGTAAGTTCGGGGAAAACCACGTCTCTCTCCCCACAGAACTGCCTTGAAGGTGAAATGAGACAATGAGCCTGAAAATGCTTGAGAAGGTGGAGTGGGTAGGGTGAGGGTAAGGCTCTCATTGTCCTTGGAGGTAGCACATCCTGTTGTTGCATGACTCTGATTTTATAAACGTCTGAGTCAGGCCCCAATGTCCACGGCTCTCTGAAGCTCTGCTTAGAAGACTCTGCACAGTCTTTTGGGAATTTGAAGACTCTCAACACGTTCAGACTATCCCCCCTGAATCTTCTCTTTTCTGGAAAAAACTTCCTTATTTCATTAAAATGTGACTTTATGATCTACAGTTTCCATGAAACTAAAGAAGGTTGTGGAACACAAACTGCTTGCAAAAGTATAAAATATTACATAATTCTAAGGTGATACCATTGTGACCATTTGTCATTGTCACAATGGTGAAAATGAGCAGAGGTGGCTCATGACTTCCGTGTCTCATTCCTCTGCTCACATTTCTTTCTTTCCTTCCTTCTTCCTTCCTTTCCTTTCCTTTCCTTTCCTTTCTTTTCCTTTTCCTCTTTCTTTCCCCTTTCCTTTCCTTTCCTTTCCTTTCCTTTCCTTTCCTTTCCTTTCCTTTCCTTTCCTTTCCTTTCCTTTCCTTTCCTTTCCTTTCCTTTCCTTTCCTTTCCTTTCCTTTCCTTTCCTTTCCTTTCCTTTCCTTTCCTTTCCTTTCCTTTCCTTTCCTTTCCTTTC
>PVKV010009423.1:0-59228 GCA_004027835.1 Alouatta palliata | reverse complement strand
TTTCCTAGAGTCTTGCTCTATTGCCCAGGTTGGAGTGCAGTGATGTGATCACAGCTCTTTGCAGCTTCAGCGTCTCCAGGCTCAGGTGATCCTCCTGCCTCAGCTTCCCTAGAAGCTGGGACTACAGGCCCTATGTCATCTTACCTGGCTAATTTTTGTATTTTTTTAAGAGATGGGGTTTTGCCATGTTGCCAGGGCTGGGCTCAAGTGATCCTCCCTCTTTGGCTTCACAAAGTACTGTGAATACAGGCATGAGCCCCTGCACCCATCTTGGTCACATTTCTTAACACCTGCTCTTCTCTTAGCTCCTTTGACCCTCCTGGGATTCTTGCCATTTCATTGGCAGCTCCTTCCCAGTCTTCTTTGCTGTCTTTTCTTTCTCAGATCAGCCCTTAAATGCTGTGTTTTTCAGGGTTATGTCTTGGGCTCTCTATTTTTCCCTCCTCACACCATCCCAGGGAGCTCACTTTAGCTCATCCATTCCAGTGGCTTCAACTACCATTCATATGCTGCTGACTTCCAAAGTCATCCAGTCCACATTTCTCCCCTGGGTGCAAGGGCTAGAGCTCCTATTGCCTGCTAAACACCTCAACTGGGATATCTTATGGGCACTCCCCACCCACTTCCCTCAACCCCCAAACCTCCTCTTTCTCCTACATCCTGTATCACAGTGAAAGTCCCCACCATTTGCCCAGTGGCCCAAGCCATAAACCTGGGAATTGTTCTTGACCTTTTTCTTACCTTCTATCCCACATGTGAGAAAGCACCGAGCCCTGTCAACACCGTCTGTTTCTCTATTCCCGTTGCCATGACCTCTGTGTAGGATGTCAGCAGGTCATCCACTGCCATAACCCCTTATCTGGTTTCACTGTCTCCGATATTGCCCAAGTCTGATTCAGTTTCTACACTCCAGCCAAAGAGATCTTTCTAAAGAGCAATCAGATCATGGGGGTTTCTTGCTAGATAGTTTTCTTCATTCTCCCTACTCCTCTTCCTGCCCTTACCATCAAAATTTGAATTCTGGAGGCATGTGGAAGGAGAGGGAAACACAGAGGTGCTGAAGAACTAGCACAAAATCTGTGGGAACACTCTGGGTACTGCAGGGGAAGGCATCTTGACTCAGCAAGGGAGGAAACGTGAGCCAGAGACAGATGGGGATGGGAGCCTCACCAGGGGACAGGCGTGACTCCTACTCTTTCCTCTCTCCCATGAGTTGCCTCAGGGCATCAGTGCCTGCCTGGCATAACTAGATCCCTACTTTATCCAGAATATAAAAGTATATAAATTGAAGACTTCAATGTCAAAGGTTAGACAATAAAGCTGATAAAAGACATTATAAAGCCCAGGGTGGTGGCTCACGCCTGAAATCCCAGCACTGTGGGAGTCTGAGGCGGTTGGATCACTTGAGGTCAGAAGTTTGAGACCAGCCTGGCCAACATGGTGAAACCCTGTCTCTACTTAAAAAAAAAAAAAAAAGAGAGAGAGAGAGACATTGTAGAGGAATAGTTTTATAACCCAGGAATTAGGAAATCTCAAATAATACCTCCCAAACGCAAAGCATGACATAAAAATTGATTTTATTAAAAATCATGGATTTCTAATCAATGGGATTAGATAACTATAACCCAATAGGATGAATAACCACTGATTATAGACCAGTGGTTCTCAACTGGGACCCACTGTTGGAAGTTTGGCAATATCTGGAGACATTTTTGGTTGTCACACTGGGTAGGGGTACTACTGGCATATCTGTCAAGCAGAGGCTAGAAATACTACTAAACATCCTCCAATGTACAGGATACCTCACATCTAATAATGATCTGGCCAAATATTAATAGTGGTACGATTGAGAAACTTTGCTATAAATGGATCCCATATGCAGACTCCACATTTAAAATTCACATGTAACTTAATCCTAGACTATACAAAAAAATCCTATAAATTGTTAAGAAAAAGGCAGGGAACCCAAAAGAAGAGTAGTCAAAGTATACAAATAAGCAATTCACGGAAGGGGAAACACAAATAGCTTGTAAGTATATAAGAGAGGCTCAAACTCAATAATTAAAGAGAGACACATGAACACGACAGTGAATTATTACTTTATATTCACTAGCCTGGCAAAAATGAGAAAGTGGGATAATACCAAATGTTGGCAGGGATAGGAAGGAACTGGGAGCCCCTGTATACCACTGCTGGGATGTGGACTGATGTGGGAGTTTTGAAGAACCATCAAGGAGAAGTTATTCAAGATACTGTGTCCATACGAAGGATCCGGCAATCACACTTATAAGCATCCCAGGTCCTGCTACACAGCTCCAAAAGGGGACATCATCAAGCCTGTTCATTGTGGTATTGTTTTTGGTGGCAGGACATTGGAGTTCCCTAGGATCCACCACTAGGGGAATGGAAAAGTAAAATATGGTGTAGGCATATACTAAAATACTATGCAGCAGTCAGAATCCATCAACTTGATAAACATGCACCAATGCAGATAGGTCTTAAACAATTGTAAGAATTAAATGGAATCAATTAGAATCATATCTTGCACACAAGTTAACTTTGTATAATGCCTTTGCTCATGCCAGTTAGATAAATTTAAAATACATGTCTATACGTTTTCACTAGAACATGCACCTGTGTGTTGTAAATTTATCTAAATTCCCTCTATGCCTTGTTTTATTTACTCAGTACTACGGTATCGGTGAACACTTACTCAGATATAACTGTGTGCCAGGGACTATTACGTTCATTCCTCACCTCCTCATGCCCCCACAGGAAACTCTATTAATATGTTTATATATATGTGTGTGTGTGTGTGTGTGTGTGTGTGTGTGTATATATATATATATATATACCTAATACATATATAATATATATATTCCTATTCCTATTATATAAGACACTATATTAATAAGTTTTACATTAGGGAGAGAGTGAGTGTGTGTGTGCAATAAAAAGTAATTAAAACAGGAGAGAAACATTCATTAATCTGCTTGGGCTGCCATCACAAAATACCATAGGCTGGATGTCTTAAATCATACATTTATTTTCTCATGGTTTTGGAGGCTGGAAGTCCAAGATCAAAGTGTCAGCAAGGTTGGTTTCTCCTGAACCTCTGTCCTTGGCTTGTAGGTAGATGGCCACCTTCTCCCTGTGTCCTCATGTGGCGTTTTCTCTTGTGGCTTGCTGCTGTCTTCTTTTTCTTATAAGGACACCAGTCCTTTTGGATCAAGACCCCACTTTAACCTTATCTAACATTAATTACCCTCTTTAGAGGCTCTGTCTCCAAATACAGTCACTTTGAGGATTAGGAATTCAACATATGAACTTTACAAGGACACACTTCAGCCTGCATAGCTTGATTGGCTTTGAAGAGGACACAGGGAGGGCTCTGGGATGCTCGTTATGTTCTGTTTCTTGATCCGAGTGCTGATTACACAGGTGTGTTTAGCTAGTGAGAATTCACTGTACAGTGGGGATTTGTAGACTTTTCTTTGTAGGTATGTTATCCTTTAATGAAAGTCTTAAAAAGAGTTGAATTGCAGCCACTGCTTTCTCTGCGTTTACTGATATGTTTATATGGGTTTTCCACTTTGGTCTTTTACTGTAGTACTTTGTTGGGGCTGACATTCCGAGGTCCCACAGAACTGAGTGGCTTAAAGAACAGACATTTATTGTCTCACAGATCTGGCGGCTGGACGTCTGAGATCAAGGTGTCTGCAGAGCTGGTTTCTTCTGAGGCCTCCCTCTTTGGCTTGTAGATGACCGTCTTCTCCCTATGTCCTCACACGGTCTTTCCTCTGCAGATATCTATGTCTGTGCCCGAATTTCCTCTTCTTACAAGGACACCAGTCATATTAGATTAGGGTCCACCCTAATAACCTCATTTTAACTTAATTACCACTTTCAAAACCCTATCTCCAAATACAGTCCTATTCTGAGGTACTGGGAGTTAGGACCTCAACATATGAATTTTGGAGGGACATAATTCAGCCCAGAACAGGTATATGACATTGAAATATTCTTGTGGTACTACTTGATCATGAGGTATTTTAAGCATTGCTGAATTCAAATTGCTAGCATTTTGTCTAAGATAAAAATAAGCTATGGCCACATTGACATTTGTCTCACATTTTATTTTATGATGCCATCCCTCTCAGGTTTAAGCATCAAGGTTATAATAGCTTTAAAATGAGATAGGCAATTTTTGCTCTTTGTTCTATTCTGCAAAACAACTATTGTAATCTCGTTTTGTGTGTGCCTTGGAGGCTTGCTGAAACTGAACAGTAAAACTCTCTTACCTCAAACAAAAAGTAAATCAAAGGGGGAAAAGAGAAGGGGAGGGAGGCACACATAAAAGTGGATGAATAGTGCCACAAGTGTATTTTCTGTCCAATTCCCACCCCGTCTGAACATATAAAGGAGCAAACAAAACAAGCTGGATGAAGCCACACTCCTGCTCAAACATTCCAGTGGCTCCCTATTGTCCTCTGCAAAGAGCCCACTCTTTACCACAGACTTCCAGGGTCTTCGTGTTCTGGCCCTGCTGGCCCCTCCAGTCTTCTGCCCTCAACCTGAAACAGCTTTTATCTCCCTTCTGCACTTTTGTTTTGTTTTGTTTTGTTTTCTGAGACAGGGTCTTGCTCTGTTGTCCAAGCTGAGTGCAGTGGCATGATCATGGCTCACTGTAGCCTTGACCTTCCAGGTTCGAGCAATTCTTCCACCTTGGCCGCCTGTGTGGCTTGGACTATAGGCACGTGCCACCACACCTGGCCCCTTCTGTACTTGTGATCAGAACACTGCCTTACCCCCCTGGACCCTCTCCTGGTGAACTCCTCTTCCTCTTTCAGTTCAGTGCAGATAGCACCTCCTTCAGGGCACCCCGCCACCTGCCCAGGCCTCTCCCACCCTAGACTGACTCTAGATGTCCTCCTCTTGGCTTCTCCTACTCTTTATGCTGTCCCAGCCTCAGCCCTACCCTCTCCATCGTTCTTGTTGCTGCGAACCCTTCTATGGCCCTGGATTGGAGTTGTGGGCTCCAGTCAAACTCTGAGACAGATGACAATCTGACTCAGTGGGTGAGACTCACAGACTCACAGACTCACATCATGGAAACAACCTTTCCCTAATTAAACATGCAAAGAAATGGAAGTCAGCCTTTGCTTTGGTGACCACAACTTTTTTGAGAAGATAGTGGCTCTCAAAATTATGTCCAGAGTTAAACGCTACACAAGTTCGTATTTAGAAGTGAGGTGGACTTGGGTGGGTGGGGCATGCAGCCCCTCTCCCTCTTCTCTTACAGCTCAGAGCCTGCAAGAGGTGTCTTCTTTCCTTGCTGCTGCTCCTGGGCTGGCTGAGACAGGCTTGCTCACTCTCAAGGGAGGATTTAAAGTCTCTAAACTTAGCATTACCTCCCCTCTCTTCTTTTAGCCTTGAATGGGCTTGTTTGAAAGACTGTCTGGCTCTTTTTTGAGCCTCTGGGATATTTGCCCCTTGGAAGAGAGCTTGATTGTATTCTGAGGATCTTCGAGAATAGCATTACTTCTACATTGTATGCCAGGGAAACTGAGACACAGAGAGGGGAAGGGCTTAGGGTTCCTCCAGTGCTGGCAGAGGCTCTTGCTACCAATGGGTGCTGTTCTGGCAGTGTGTATTCTAGGGCAGGTGTGCTTCCTGGGCTGCCATTTCCCATCTTCATCCTACTTCTGCCCTCCTGCTGTGGACTGAACTGTGTCCCTCCCCAATTCAAAAGTTGTAGCCCTAACCCCCAAGGTGACTGTATTTGGAGACAAGCCCTTTACAGAAGTAATTAAGGTTAAATGAGGTCCTAAGGGCAGAGCCCTGATCCAACAGGATTTTAGAGTGCTTTTAAGAAGAGATACTAGAGAGCTTTCTCTCTCTCTCTCTCTCTCTCCCCTCACCATATGAAGATACGGCAAGAAGTTGGCCATCTGCAAGCAAGGAAGGGAGTCTGCACCAGAACCTGACTGTGCTGGAACCCTGGTCTCAGACTTCCAGTCTCCAGAGTTGTGGGAAAATAAATGTCTGTTGTTTAGGTTACCCAGCCTGTGGTATTTTGCCATGAAAGCCCGAGCTGAAGAAGATATCTCTCAATCCTGATAGGTCTGCTCTTCCCCTTATCTCAGACTGCTTCACCTGTCTAATCCTCTGACTCCTTTTCTCCCTAAAATCCTAAATGTTGGCATTCTTCAAGGTTTTGCCTTGTGCTTTATACTCTGCCCTTCCTTCTCCCCTCTCCTGTTCCGCTCTTTCCTCTTTCTTCTCTTTTCTGTCCTCTGGCTTTCACATCTTCAGTTTTAGCCTCACTGTAGATAATATCTTCATTCATGACTTCTCTCCTGACTCCTAGCTCGCATTTTCAGCTACCTCCTGAAGTCTTCTACCTGGATTTCCTTTTGTCAAAGATGGGTGCCCTTTCTACTCTCCCCAACCAGAAAATTCATGCCCCTCCTGACTTCCCTGTTTACATCCTTGACACCCCACTCCCCCTGCCTTCTAATACATTTCCAAGTCATCTTTGGCCTGCTGTGCCTCCTTTCTGGACCAGGGAGGAGCGGGTGTGAGTTGCAGCCTTAGGGACCCTGGCTGCATAGTCAAAAAAGCACCGGCAGGAGTGGCCTCTGTGAGTCACAAAACCACAGGGGCCCCACCTCTTGTGTTTTTCTTGGAATCGAGTGTGTAGGTGTGAGCGCCCTCTCACGAAGACTTCTTCAGGGTTGCATCCTCAAAGGAGGGCAACAGCTGACCTGTGCAGAACACTTTGCAGTTTACAAAGCACTTTCACATACCTTGACTCATTTCCGCCCTACGACAACTCCATGAGGCAGGGATTATCATTCCCCATCAAGAGCTGAAGGGACTGAGAGTGACTTGTCCAAGATCAGCACTTGTAGGTGGCCAGCTGGGACTCAAATCTGGTCTTCCTGATCACAGACAGAGGAATTCCCTGGGCACCTCTCACTGCCAGGCCCTTGACATTGGCTGTCTCAATACATGAAGAAAGTTGAGATTTGGCTAAGTGGGTTGATTTGCTCAGGATCTCCAGTGGGTGAGTGCTGCCCTGAGGATCTAAACCCCCGTGGGTCTGACTCCAAAGCCAGTGGATGCATAAATTCACTAGGCACATGGCTTCCCAAATCCCAGGACTTCCCATCAACCTAGAGGGACTTTCTGATGGGTATTGAGCCATGGCTTGTCATCTTGAAGTGGTTTCCAGCCTGGAGGGTCATCATCTCTGTCATCACCCTCATGTTTGGCACTATTTATTTATTGAGTGCTTACTATATGCCAAGCACTGTGCCTGATGCATTATATACTTGATCCATGTGCTGATGCATATAATGATGCAAATCCATCTGCTGAAGTCCTAACCTTCAGTGTTTCAGAATGTATTTGGAGATAAGGTCTTTAGAGAGGTAATCAAGTTAAAGTCACTAGGGTGGGCCCTAACCCAATGTGACCAGGGTTCTTATAAGAAAAGGAAATCTGGGCACAGGCACACACTGAGGGGAGACCATGTGAGGTCATGGAGAGAAGGTGACCATCTACAAGCCAAGGAGAGAGGCCATAGAAGAAACCAACCCTACTGATACCTTGATCTGGACTTCTAGCCTCCAGAACTCTGGGGAAACACATTTCTGTTTAAGCCACTTGTTTCCGTGGTACTTCTTTTTAAAACAGAGTCTTGCTGTGTCACCAGGCTGGAGTGCAATGTCACAGTCTTGGCTCACTGCAACCTCTGCCTCCCAGGTTCAAGTGATTCTCCTGCCTCAGCATCCTGAGTTGCTGGGACTATAGGCACCTGCCACCACGCCCAACTAATTTTTAAAATATTTTTAGTAGAGACAGGGTAAACCATGTCGGCCAGGACGGTCTCAATCTCTTGACCTTGTGATGTGCCCACCTTGGCCTTCCAAAGTGCTAGGATCACAGGCGTGAGCCACTGTGCCTGGCTGATCTGTGGTACTTTTTAATGGCAGCACTAGCAAATCATATATCTGATCTCATGAGGTTCTCACAGCCATTATGGTAATAGGCTTCTGATCCCTGGGGGAGCCCAAGGCAGGAAGGAGAGAGGAATGGGCCCCATGAGGTTGCCTGAGAATGATCTGCTGACAATCAGACTGGTGCCCACAAACTGGCAATAACTCTGGTGAGGTTGCCAGGGTTGGGGCTGGTGCCATGGTGAGGGCCAGTGGCCCCCAGCTCTGTGAGCTCAGAACCAGCCCACTGAGGATGAAGGTAACACTTGACTGGGCGCTGGCTCTGTGCCAGACATAGGCTCAGTGCTGTCAAAGGGTCCGTGGGATGGGTGCTGTCATCACCTTACTGTACAGATGGGGACATGGAGGTTCAGGGAGCTTCCCTGTCTTGTCCAGGAAAACACAACTTACAGGGACTAGAAGTAGAACATGAACCCAGTTCTGCCTGGCTCCAGGACTTGGCGTCACACCAAGCAACTCAGAGACATGGCATCTATGTTTATAAACCCGATGCCAAGGGATCCATTTCCAGTGAGAAATGTACCCCATGTGGTCTGGAATGCTCCAGGGCTTTGGGAGGACGTTTTTTTCCCCTGTAGCCAACTTGTCACAAGGTTGCTTGGTGACACCGGAATTGGAGTGAGGAAAGTGAGTTTTCTTCTTTCAAGCTAATAAGGCGCAGTGGTCAGGAGTACATGCCTGGTGGAGCCAGCCTGTGGGCTCAGCTCTGACACTTGCCAGCCATGTGAATGTGGAAAGTTGCTTAACCTCTTTGCTCCTCCAGTTCCCTATCCAGGAAACACAGACATTGTGAATGGCAGAATCCCTCCTAGGGCCGTTGAGGATGAAGGCATCAGGTTCCCATGTCAGGCCCGGAAAGGAGGCCACTCCCATCCGTGGAGGGACTCACTGTGCCGAGAGGTCAGGAGATGGAGACACTTCTGGGCAATCTTGGATGGTTCAGCAACATCTTGTCCTTCCCTTTTCCAGACACCAGATCTGATCTAGTTGGTTTATTATCTTTTGCAACAGAATCCAATCCAGTGATTCTTGATTGTCCCCCATGGGGTTTTGGAAACCAGGCTCTACACTCACACATTCTCCTAGTCCACTTACATGGCTCATCTCTTCCTTTTGTGGGTGGATTTTGGTAACTAGAAGATTCTCTCCTTGTCCTCTCCCTCCTTTGCCCATTTGAGTGTAAGTTTGCTGAGGGCAGAGGTGTGTCCCTCTTGTTCACGACTGAATCTACAGTGAGTGTCTGCTCTGATTAGCTTGAGGTCGTGATGCAAGTGGGAAGGGTTGAGACTGGAATCCAGATCTCAGGGCTCCCAGGAAGATCTTCTCCGTCCCCTATCCCTCCCTTCCTTCACACACTGTGCCAGATGCCTGGTTTTCAGCAGGGAAAAGACAGTCACCCTCTGCTTTGATGGGTTTCTTTCCTCTCATGCCAGTGTCTCTGTGGTAGCCTCCTGTTAATCACCCCAGTGAACCCACTTCTTTTTATTTTTAACTAATTGCATCCTATTTATATGAAATATCCAGAATAGCGAATCATAGAGACAGAAAGATGAGTGTTTTCTGGGGTGTGGAGAAGGGGATGTGACAGTTTAAATTGTGTGGGATTTCCTTTTGAGATGTTGAAAATTTCTGGGACTAGAGAGCAGTGATGGTTGAGCAACACTGCGAATGTACCAAATGTCACGAGTGGCACATTTTATGCATGTTTCAGCACAATAAAAATATCCTCTGGGTTTTTGTTCCACTGTTTCCTCTCCTGGAACCGCCTTCTCCCTGCTCTGTGTGCTGGCTCCTCCCAGGGAGCCTGTCCACACCTGCCTCCCTGCCTTGGCTGCTGTTCTGTTTCCCCTGCTCACTGCCCTGTCAGCCACAATAGGCTCACACACGTTTGCTTCTTGTCATCCACACCCCCACCAAGCTCAAAGCCTCGCAAGGGCAGCAACCCTGTTGTCGTATTTACTGCGACATCTACACGGACTCTGAGATTGAAAACACCTGGTGATTGAATGAATGAAGGAGTCTGCTTTCTAGTGGGTGAATGACTCTTTGTCAAAGATCACACAAAAAAATCAAGCAATGATGCATTAAGATAACTGCTGTGAAGGGAGTTCACAGTGCGCACGGGGACACAGCACGCCGGGGCTGACCTCTGCTGAGTCTTGCATGGTGGCATGCACAACCCTGTGGGGTAGTAACCGGCGTTGCTTCCTTGGAGAAGCATCCCTGATACCCCAGATGGTGCAGCCTCCCTGTCACATGGTTTGACAGCCCCCTGTACTTTCCCTACGGCACTTGTTGCAATGCTACACGTTTATACAATTAGTTTTATTTTTATTGTGCATAAGATAAAATGAGCCACTTGTGACAGCTGGTACATTCACAACGTTGCTCAACCATCACCGCCATCCAGTTCTAGAAATTTTCATCATCTCAAAAGGAAACCCCACACACTTTAAACTGTCACTCCCCCTTCTCCACACACCAGCAAACACTCATCTTTCTGTCTCTATGATTCGCCTCTTCTGGATATTTCATATACATAGGGTGCAATTAGTTTAAAAAATTGTTTCCCCCACAGCCATAAAAAAGAATGAAATCACATCCTCTGCAGCAGCATGGATGGAGTGAGTGGGAGGCCATTACCCTAAGTGAAATGACTCCGAAACAGAAAATCAGATACCGTGTGTTCTCACTTATAAGTGGGAGCTAAACAATGTGTACTCATGGACATAAAGAAGGAAATAATAGACACTGGTGACTCCAAAATCTAGGAGGACAGGAGGAGGGTGAGGGTTGAAAAATTATCTATTAGATACAATGTTTACTACTTGGGTGATGGGTTCACTAGAAGCCCAACCTCATCATTACACAATATATCCACGTAACAAACCTGCACATGTGCCCCTGAAACTATAAAAAACAAAAACCAGTGAGGGAAGATTGTTTTCCTCTCTTTTCATCTCCCTCAAGGTAAGAATTGTAGGAGTTGTGTCTGCCTGGCTTACCTTCGCCCAGTCCCAGCACAGTGGCTGGAAATGTGCTGTATGCTCCCCAAACAGTGGTGGCATGATGGAAGAATGTTTTCTCACTGCACGTCTGCAAACTCACTGGATGAAAACTGTGTGTCTTACAGGCAACAGGAGTCAGGCACTTGGGTACAGTTCCTCCAAATGCCTCTTGCTAGATCAAGTATTAGCTTAGTGTTACTTAACACCTTGACACATCAGTTTCCTCATCAATGAATTGGGGAGAGTGGTAATGCCTTCTTCCTTTGGGTAATGCCTTGGGTAACATAAGGACAACTGACACTCTATCTGGACAAGTGCCTGTTGCAGCTGCTGGCCCAGAGCAGATTCTCAGGATCACTAGCTATTAACATTTTTTTTGTGCTTTTCAATCCCAAGTTCTGGGTTGGGTAATACACAGAGTCCATGGCAAGTGCATGTTAGTTTGAATGACGCCTAAAAAGGTTTAAAAATTAGGCAGGTGGATGCCCAGGTCAAAACTGCAGAGAGTTTAGTTGGGATGATGATAAAGAAGAGATCTCTCCCCTGAACTTTTGTGAAGTTATGCTGTAACATCAATATCTCAGAAGCTGACAACACTGAGAGTGTGTTTGGCTCACTTTGTAGGTCCCTGTGGGCCAACTGTGGCTCTGCTCCATGGACTTTTTATTCTGAGATCCAGGCTGAGAAAGCAGCTCTCATCTGGACTGTGCCGTTCCTGTGGCAGGGAGGAGTGACAGGGTTGGCTCCAAAGCTCCTGCTCCCGTGTTGCATACTTCACTACCGCTTATATCCTCAGGCCACACCAGTCACAGCCAAGCCAAGCAGAGCAGCCACAGGGACCTCTTCCAGGGAGTGCAGCAAATGACTGGGAATAATGATATACAACCATGCTGTGGTATCAGAGCTTTGGTTATGTTTTGGACATCTTCTGATTTTGGGCATCACTTGCTGACTCCAATTCTCTAACCATAAGTTAGAACCATCACCCCAAGAGTTTTGGGATGGCTGTCAGCTAGAAGCAGCTACCATGTGGTATGTGAGGCTCCCCTGCTCTGCGGATTTGGTCCATGGACGGAAAGCTTTGAAACTCCCTTTGTGGCAGTGTTATTTATGATAACGGAAAACTTGGAAGAACCTAAATATTCAGCAAGGGGGAATGGAAATAAATGGTGGTTTGTTCACATAAATGGCATTCTATATCACCATCAAAATAAATCAATGACAGCTAAGTATTAAATTGGAGGAATCTCCACAACATAAATAGTGAGTGGAAAAAGCAGATATGGGATGATACCATGTGAAAACATGCAGAGTGTTGGAAACCATCTGGCAGTTCCTCAAGATGTTAAACATAAGTTACTATATCGCCAAGTGATTTTACTCCTAGGTATATAACCAAGAGAATTGAATGTCTGTCTGTATAAAAACTTGCACATAGCAGCATGATTCATAATAGCTGAAAAGTAGAAGCAACCTAAATGTCCATCAACAGATGACTGGAAAAAGTGGTTATATCCACCAAATGGAATATTATATGGCCATAAAAAAGAATGAAGTGCTGATACATGCCACAACATGGATGAAGCTTGAAGCATTACGCTAAGTGAAAAAAGTCACAAAAAATCTCATATTTCATGATTCTGCTTGTATAAAAAGTCCACCATAGCCATGTGCAGTGGCTCATGCCTGCAGCACTTTGGGAGGCCAAGTCAGGAGAATTACTTGAGTCCAGGAGTTCAAGACCAGCTGGGCAACAAAGTGATGCCCTGTATCTATAAAAAGTAAAAAAAATAGCTGGGTGTGGTGGCATATGCCTGTGGTCCCAGCTACTCAGGAGGCTGAGGTGGGAGGATCACTTGAACCCAGGAGGTTGAGGCTGCATTGAGCTGTACTCCACTGCACTCCAGCCTGGGCAGCAAGCAAGACCTTGCCTCAAAAACAAAAAAGTCCATCATAAGACTAGTGACTGCTGGGGGCTAGGGAGAGGGGAGAATGAGAAATGATTGTTTAAAGGATATGAGGTTTCCTTCTGGGGTGATGAAAATATTCTGGAACTAGATAGTTGTGATAGTTGCACAATATTGTGGATGTACTAAATGTCACTGAATCACATACTTTAGAATGGCTAAGGCTGGGTGTGGTGGCTCATGCTTGTAATCCCATCACTTTGGGAGATGGGTGGATTGCTTGAGTCCAAGAGTTGGAGACCAGCCTTGGCAACATGGTAAAACCCCATATCTGCAAAAATTAAACTAGCTGAGCATGGTGGCATGTGCCTGTAGTCCCAGCTACTTAGGAGGCTGAGGTGGAAGGATCACCCGAGCCCTGAAGGTTGAAACTACAGTGAGCAGAGATCATGCCACAGCACTCCAGCCTGGGTAACAGGGTGAGACCCTATAATGTTAAATGTTATTGTGTTATATGTGTTTTACCACAATAGGGAAAAATAAGCAGGACAACACATATACAGTGTGCATGAAAACCCACATGGAGGAACTGTGTATACCTATATCAGAATATTGTTATATAACAGAACATTGGTTATCTCCAGGGAAGGAGAAAAGGGGCTGGGAGGATGGATGAGTAGTGAAGGAATTTCCAGCATACTATACCTGTGCCATTTTATTGCTTTAAAATGCTTTTGAGGGCTTTTTGTAAAAATGGCAAAATGTCAACATTGATTAAATCTGGGTTAGTGTGGGAGTATTTATTGTATGATTCTCTGCATTTTTCTGAATGTTTGAAATAGATCATAATTAAAACAGAAGAAAGCCCAGCAGCTTTGAAAGCCCTGTCTCTGGACAGCTGAAAATGTGCATGTGTCTTCTACCCCACTGCACTCTGGGAGCAGGTGACTTAGGGAACAGGGAACATTAGATTTCACTGTGTTTTTGCCTGGTTGCATCCCATTATTTTAGACTCTATTGAAATTAATGATGCAGGGACCTTATTTTTTTCTACCCATGCCTGGAACTTTAACTCTGATCAATGAATTACATCTTCTGGAGGTATAGTGATGGGCTGGGGGTTTTCATCTCAGATAATTGCATTTTTCCCCTTTGTTTGGTGAAAGGCAGAGTTTTCCTTTCAGGCTCAAACTATTCAAAAATAAGGTAGTAAACTTGTTTTCTCAGTTTGCGATTTTTGAAATGAGTTATTCCATCATCATTATAAGCAATTCTCCGATCTATAGAACCTCTCAGAAATGATGAAGTGGGAGAGAGAGGAAGCTTGGCTGCTAATTTTAGATGTTACTGATTGTGTCGCTTGAACAAACAAATTCTGAGAGTCTCTGGGGATGAGGCAGGAGGTGGTGGGGAGTTGTTTTTCCTCAGTAAGATTTAATACCTTTCTGGGTCCTGCTCTGTTTTGCTGTAAAACAAAATGATTGCCCTTGTTGTTTCCCAAGTACCTATGCAATGAAGTTACCGATCATTTTAACAAAATGTAGCCAAGCTTTATATATCCAGCAATAAGCATAATGTCACTGGGGTTACCATTGTTCAAACCTTTCCTAAAGATCCCTTCAAGGTCATGTTGTCCAACAAACTCATTTTACAGATGAGAAAACTGAGGCCCAGTTTGGCAACAAGATTTGCCCATGATCCTGAAGTCTGTTTTCTGTTTCAAGGTCAAATCTCTCTATGATCTACACTAATCTATCTCACTCACCAATTGTGGATTCCAATGTCTTTTGTCTGTTTCTAAAATCAAACTGTTCTTTCCAAGGGTGTAGATTCCCCACTAAAATTTTTTCCATAGGACAGTCATGTTGGAGTCAGAAAGCTCTGCATGTTGGAGTCAGAAAGCCTGATTAAAACACCTGCATTTTCTGAGAACCTGTATGATTTTGGGGCAGTCATTTCTCTTGCATGATTTTCAGTTTCCCTCTATGTAAATTAGGCTAAGGATCCCCATATCGAAGGGTTGTTATGAGACAATAGAGGTTCCCTGTGTTTGAGAAACTTGAAGTCAAAGAAAGGGGCCTAGCAGGTAGTACTGGGGTGTGAACAAAAGTTCAAATGGCAACAGAGTCAGCCTTCACACACTGGCATGTTACCAGTGAAAACTGGCTTCTCTTGGGCTCATACAAGGGCTAAACATTGTGTTCACTGCAGTTTGTGGGTTTTCTTTTGAAATCCTTATAATCATTTAATGTAGGTGCTATCATTATCCTCATTTCAACTGATAGGGAAACTAAGGCACAGATGGGCGAAGCAAGTCACTGAAGGTCACACAGCCACTGGAGAGCAGCCAGAATTTGCACTCAGGCCTGCTGGCTCCAGGGCCTTGTGTGTATAACCTCGAGGCTGTCATTCTTTTCTGCTTTCGTGTCCAAGGAGGCATTTGCGATGTTCTTAGCAGATGAACCCCAGAATATTATTGTCTCAATCCAGAAATCTACAGACTATCTTTCTGGTTTATGAAGGAACACCAGGGAAAAACACAGCAGACAGTCTAACCAAGATGATGTCAGCCAGGCCCCAAATTTCTCTTCCTTGACAGGGATCACTTTCCTGTAAAATTTCTAGCTGTTGCTGGCAGGATGATTTCTTTATTTTTTTCTTTTCTTTTCTTTTTTTTTTAAATTGTACTTTAGGTTCTGGGGTACATGTGCAGATCATGCAGGATCATTGCATAGGTACACACATGGCAATATGGTTTGCTGCCTCCACCCCCCGGTCACCTACATCTGGCATTTCTCCCCATGTTATCCCTCCCTGACCTCTCCACACACCCGCTGCCCCTCCTTTGCCCCCCCCAATAGACCCCAGTGTGTGATGCTCCCCTCCCTGTGTCCCTGTGTTCTCATTGTTCAACACCTGCTTATGAGTGAGAACATGCGGTGTTTGATTTTCTGTTCTTGTGTCAGTTTGCTGAGAATGATGGTTTTCAGATTCATCCATGTCCCTACAAAGGACACAAACTCATCATTTTTTAATGGCTGCATAGTATTCCATGGTGTATATGTGCCACATTTTCCTTGTCCAGTCTAGTGTCGATGGGCATTTGGGTTGGTTCCAGGTCTTTGCCATTGTAAACAGTGCTGCTATGAACTTACGTGTGCATGTGTCTTTATAATAGAACAATTTATAATCCTTTGAATATGTACCCAGCAATGGGATTGCTGGGTCAAATGGAATTTCTATTTCTAGGTCCTTGAGGAAGTGCCACACTGTCTTCCACAATGGTTGAACTAGTTTACACTCCCACCAACAGTGTAAAAGTGTTCCTATTTCTCCACATCCTCTCCAGCATCTGTTGCCTCCAAATTTTTTAATGATTGCCATTCTAATTGGTGTGAGATGGTATCTCAATGTGGTTTTGATTTGCATTTCTCTAATAATCAATGATGATGGCCATTTTTTCATATGTTTGTTGGCCTCATATATGTCTTCTTTTGAAAAGTGTCTGTTCATATCCTTCGCCCACTTTTGGATGGGTTTGTTTGTTTTTTTTCTTGTAAATCTGCTTTAGTTCTTTGTAGATTCTGGATATTAGCCCTTTGTCAGATGGGTAGATTGCAATTTTTTTTCCCATTCTGTTGGTTGCTGGTTCACTCTAACAATTGTTTCTTTTTCTGTACAGAAGCTCTGGAGTTTAATTAGGTCCCATTTGTCTGTTTTGGCTTTTGTTGCCAGTGCTTTTGATGTTTTGGTCATGAAGTCCTTGCCTATGCCTATGTCCTGAATGGTTTTGCCTAGATTTTCTTCCAGGGTTTTTTATGGTATTAAGTCTTATGTTTAAGTCTTTAATCCATCTGGAGTTAATTTTAGTGTAAGGTGTCAGGAAGGGGTCCAGTTTCTGCTTTCTGTACATGGCTAGCCAGTTTTCCCAACACTATTTATTAAACAGGAAATCCTTTCCCCATTGCTTGTTTTTGTCAGGTTTGTCAAAGATCAGATGGTTGCAGTTGTGTGGTGTTGCCTCTGAGGCCTCTGCTCTGTTCCATTGGTCTATATCTCTGTTTTGGTACCAGTACCATGCTGTTTTGATTACTGTAGGCTTGTAGTATAGTTTGAAATCAGGTAGTGTGATGCCTCCAGCTTTGTTCTTTTTGCTTAGGATTATCTTGGCTATGCAGGCTCTCTTTTGGTTCCACATGAAGTTTAATGTGTTTTTTTTTTCCCCAGTTCTGCAAAGAAGGTCATTGGTAGCTTGATGGGGATAGCATTGAATCTATAAATTACTTGGGGCAGTATGGCCGTTTTCACGATATTGATTCTTCCTAACCACGAACATGGAATGTTTCTCCATCTGTTTGTGTCCTCTTTAGTTCGTTGAGCAGTGGTCTGTAGTTCTCCTTCAAGAGGTCCTTTACATCCTTTGTTAGTTGTATTCGTAGATATTTTATTCTCTTTGTAGCAATTATGAATGGCAATTTGCTCATGATTTGGCTCTCTGTTAATCTGTGATTGGTGCATAGAAATACTTGTGATTTCTGCACATTGATTTTGTATCCTGAGACTTTGCTGAAGTTGTTTATCAGTTTCAGGAGATTTTGGGCAGAGACAATGGGGTCTTCTAAACATACAATCATGTCTTCTGCAAATAGAGACAAGCTGACTTCCTCCTTTCCTAATTGAATATCCTTTATTTCTTTTTCTTGCCTGATTGCTCTGGCTAGGGCTTCCAATACTGTATTGAATATAGGAGTGGTGAGAGAGGGCATCCTTGTCTAGTGCCGGATTTCAAAGGGAATGCTTCCAGTTTTTGCCCATTCAGAATGATATTGGGTGTAGGTTTGTCATAAATAGCTTTTATTATTTTGAGATACATTCCTTGGATACCTACTTTATTGAGAGTTTTTAGCATAACACGCTGTTGAATTTTGTCGAAGGCCTTCTCTGTATCTATTGAGATAATCATGTGGTTTTTGTCTTTGGTTCTGTTTATGTGGTGGATTACGTTTATAGACTTGTGTATGTTAAACCAGCCTTGCATCCCGGGGATGAAGCCTACTTGATCGTGATGGATAAGCTTTTTAATGTGCTGTTGCAATCAGTTTACCAGTATTTTATTGAAGATTTTTGCATATATGTTCATCATGGATATTGGCCTTAAGTTTTCTTTTTTTATTGAATCTCTGCTGGGTTTTGATATCAGGATGATGTTGGTCTCATAAAATGATTTGGGAAGGATTCCCTCTTTTTGTATTGTTTGGAATAGTTTCAGAAAGAATGGTAGCAGCTCCTCTTTGTATGTCTGGCAGAATTCAGCTGTGAACCCATCTGGACCTGGGCTTTTTTTTGGTTGGTAGGCTATTAATTGGTCAGGATGATTTCTAAAAGAAAGAGCTTGAGTTAAAGGATATAAAATTACAATGAGATAAACGGAGTAATTTCTAGCATCCTGTAACACTGTAGGATAACAATAGTTAACAATAATATATTATATAGTGAACTAATCTGTTTTCATGCTGCTAATAAAGACATACCCAAGATGGGGTAATTTATAAAGAAAAGGAGATTTAATGGACTCACAGTTGCTCATGTCTGGGGAGGCCTCAAGATCATGGTGGGAGGTGAAATAATTAAATATGA
The DNA here is from genome assembly GCA_004027835.1 of Alouatta palliata. Lineage (NCBI taxonomy): Eukaryota > Metazoa > Chordata > Mammalia > Primates > Atelidae > Alouatta > Alouatta palliata. The sequence goes on along the minus strand of PVKV010009423.1, from coordinate 40,652 downwards.
GAATGGTGTGTCGAGTTTGATTTTCTTGGGATAAGAAGAGACTGAAGAGGGAGACCATACATTTTGAAAGGATGTTTTGGAAGCTGACCCAGGATGAATGCTCTTGCCTTCCAAATTTCAGATCAGAGCAACTTTCTTGGCGTCACCTGCTTCCTCCAACTCTGTCTGCACAAGGAAAAATCAGGTCAGCTACTTACTCAATAGGACCTCTGACACTGCTTCCTGTGGACAGAGTCCCCTGAGATCTTCACTGCAATGGAGACGGAACCACTGAGAATGGATCTGGGCCCTGGTGAGAACAGTCCTTTGGTGACCCCAGCAAGGGCCCCACTAAAAGTCTTTGCCTTCTCATCAACCTAAAAGTCTGCATTGTGCCCTTGTCAATGAACAATGAGAACACAGGACACAGGGAGGGGAACTTCATACACTGGGACTGTCACGGGGTGGGGGCTAAGGGGAGGCAGAGCATTGGGACAGATACCTAATGCAAGCTGGGCTTAACATCTAGATGAGGGGTTCATAGGTGCAGCAAACCACCATGATACGTGTTTACCTATGTAACAAACCTGCATGTTCTGCACATGTATCTGAGAACTTACAGTAAAATAAAAAAAAAATAGTTAAGTCCACATTTCTTATTGCAATTCTGAAATCTGTGAAACTTCATAAACCAGTTCTTCTGCCAACAAAGTTCTTTTTCCTAACCTCACCTGAACAGATATGAGGCTATCTGTATTATTTATTTATCCCACCGTGTATCTGTTTTGCTGCTGCTATTAGTGTCTTTGATGTATTGCCCTAGACTCTGCTGGGTATGATATACAATAGAATATAAGCAACAAATGCTTTTCTAAAATTGGGAACATTTTGATTTCCAAAATACATTAGACCCTAAAGGTTTTAGATAAAAGACTGTGCACCTATATAACGTGCCACACAAGCTGCTTGGCTGTTCTCCTGTTGCTGTGTGTTTGCGATTTTTTAAAAACACTACTCTATCATATAAAGATAATAAAGTTACTCCTCACCAATACCTCCTTCCTTTGGGATTATTTCCTTGAGTACACTCCTCAGAACTAAATTATTTTATCAGAGGGCAGGAACAGTTTTATAGACTGTATGTTTGGTGCCAGGTTCAGTTCCCTGAACTGTTAAGTTTGTGAGCACCAACCACACCTGATCACTCTCTCCTTACTCTGGGAGAGGGATTTGTATAGGATGCTGTCTTGTTCAGATGAGGCTGTGAAAGTGAGCAAGCTTCGGGACTCCATATAAATAATCGGTTGCCCTGTGAATGTCTGCTTGAATTTTCTGGGTGCAATGTGATCTCAATTCTATTGACTGGCTGAGGACCAGGCTGCTGGCTGGCTTTCTAGGTGTTGTCCATCTACCCATCATCCATCTATGCTTCCATCTTTTCGCCCACCCATCTATCCATTAATCACTCATTTACCCTTCTACCATTCCATCCATCCATCCATCCATCCATCCATCCATCCATCCAGTTATCCATCTAGTCATCCTTCCTTCACAGGATATTTGTTGAGATCCTATTCCCTCATTCAGGAACCAGGAAGAAAGCAGCAGGCAAGTTAGACAGAGTTCTTCCTCTCATGGAGCCTATGATACAGTGGGCATGGGGAAAAGGAGATGGGCAACAAACAACAAATAAATAAATAGGATGATACCAGATAGGGTTAAATATGATAAAAATAGAATGAGCTGACTGTGGTGGCTCATGCATGTAATCTCAGCACTTTGGGAGGCCAAGAAGGGCAGATTGCTTGAGCCCAGGAGTTTGAGGCCAGCCTGGGCAACATGGAGAAACCCTATTTCTACAAAAAGTACAAAAAATTAGCCAGGCATGGTAGCATGTGCCTGCAGTCCCAGTTACTTGGTGGGGCTGAGGCGGGAGGATTGCTTGAGCTCAGGAGGCAGAAGTTGCAGTGCGCCGAGATTGTGCCCCTGCACTCCAGCCTACGCTTCAGAGTGAGATCCCATCTAAAAAAAAAAAGGAAAGAAAAAAAAAATGAGGTGATTGATAGGATTGGGGAGGGCTATCTATTCTGATTTAAAAAGAAGTACCTTAAGGGCCTAAGATTAAAGGCTATAAACTTAATTACAGGAAGAAAGTAATCCACAAGGCTACTCTGTATATATTCTTCAAAAGTCACATGACAGAGAGTAAAGACTCTAATAGCCCTGGACACAGGAATGATATACCAATACACACAAGGCGTGGTTTGAGCTAAACCATAAAGACTAGTATATTTCCACTGGTTTGTAAAGGGAAGTAAAGAAAGGCTTTTTGAGGAGGTGGTGCTTGATATGAGGCCTGGATGGCAAGAAGGAAACCATCATTCAAAGCTTGGGGGAGATGCCTCCAAGCAGAAGAAATAGCAAGTAGAAAGGCCTTGAGTGGGAAGGAGCCGGCATTTTGAAGGAAGACATGGGGGCAATTTCTCCCTTTCCTCAGCCCCTTGGAAACCACCATTCCACTCTTTGATTCTAGGAGTTGGCTATTTTAGATACCTTATATAAGTGGAATCATGAAATGTTTGTCTTTCTTTTTTAAAAGATCACTGAGTTGTAATTGGTATACAAAACCTGCACACACTAATGTGCACAATTTGGTGAGTTCAAACACAGACAAACACCTGTGTTATCATCACGGCAATCGAGGTAATAGACATATCCAACGTCTCCCAATTGGATGGTGCAGATATAAAACAATTCCATTATTATGCAAAATTTTCTTAGACAATGCTGGTCTAATTTGAAATATAAGCAGGCCTATCATTTTCCAGGGAGGGCTTCCTCGGTGACTTGTCAAATTGTGTACCTCCAAAATTCATGTTGAAATCAACCCCTAGTACATCAGAATGTAACTATATTTAGAGATAGGATCTTTAAAGAGATAATTAAGATTAAATAAGGTCATTTGGGGTGGGCTGTAGTTCAATATAATTGTTGTCCTTATAAGAAGAGGAGATTAGGATTTAGACTCACATAGACCATGTGAAGACACAGTGAGAAACTAACCACCTGCAAGTCAAGGAGAGAGGCCTTCTGACATCTTGATCTTGGACTTCCAGTCTCCAGAACTGTGAGAAAATACGTTTCTGTTGTTTAATCCATCCAGTCTGTGGCATTTTGTTACGGCAGCCTGAGCAGACAAAATGGTGGTTTTATTCTTTGATCTGCTTATAACACAGGAGAGTGTATTGAACTCTTTGAGAATTCAGTCCTGTTCAGTCTTGGCCTGTGGAAATATACTAGTCTTGATAGCCTTGGCATGGAATGTTAGCTCAAGCCACACCTTTTGACTACTGATGCATCCTTCCTGGTGTCTGGGGCTATTACAGTCTTCACCCTCTGTCATGTGACTTTTGAAGAATGAACACAGAGTAGCTTTTGTGAATTGTTTTACTCCTGTAATTAAATTTATACCCTTTAATCTTAGGTCCTTAATGTGTTTCTTTTAAAATTAGTAAATAAGTAACTAATAGACATAAGAAAAAAATTCCATACAGCTCAGGAAAAGCAGGGGAAAATAAATTCTTAAGACAATAACAGTACAGGGTTAGGAGCAAGAAACCAAACTGGGAGTTCAACATTGAATAGCCTGGGTTTTAAAAATGTTATGTGACATTTTTGTATATAAGATAATGTGATGTAATTATAGTTACATTAAGACTGTGATATTACCTATATTATAGAATTATAGTTATATATGTATACATGTGTGTATCTATAAATATAGATGTAGAGTACTGTGGTTCCCCCTTGTCTTCAGTCTTGCTTTTCAAAATTTCAGTTACCTGCAGTCTACTGCAGTCTGAAAATATTGAATGGAAAATTCCAGAAATAAACAATTCATAAGTTTTAAGTTGTGCGTCATTCTGAGTGATGAAATCTTGTGCCATCCTGCTCTGTTCCACCTGGGAAAAGACTCATCCCTTTCTCCATCATGTGCACCCTGTATATGCTCCCTGGACATTGGTCACATAGTAGCTGTTTCAGTTATCTGAAAACCTGTCTTGGTATTACAGTATGGGTGTTCAAGTAACCCTCATTTTACATAATGGTGGCTCCAAAGCACAAGAGTAGTGACACTGGCATATTGTTATAATTGTTCTGTTTCATTATTAGTTATTAATCTCTGACTGCCTAATTTATAGATTAAACATCTGAGGGATGTGTGTATAGAAAAAGCCATATCGTAGTATATATAGGACTTGGTACTGTCTGGAGTTTCAGACATCCACTGGGGTACTTGGAATGTGTCCCCTAGGACTACTTCAAATTATGAAGAATCATATTTAAATGGATAAACCCACCACTCACAGGGAACTTTTCTAATACTGTTGAATGGATCTAGTGCTGCTCCTAATCCCATTCCTTCACCTGTCTTTCAGCAGTAAGTACTACCCTGAAATTTAAAAAGTAATTTCTTTTCTTTCTTTCTTTCTTTCTTTCTTTTTTTTTTTGAGACAGAGTTTTGCTGCATTGCTCAGGCTGGAGTGCAGTGGCACCATCTCAGCTCACTGCAAACTCTGCCTCCCATGTCCAAGCAATTCTCCTGCCTCAGCCTCCTGAGTAGCTGGGATTACAGGCATCTGCCACCATACCTGGCTAATTTTTGTATTTTTAGTAGAGACAGGGTTTTATCAGTTGGCCAGGCTGGTCTCAAACTCCTGACCTCAGGTAATCTGCCCGCCTCAAACTCCCAAAGTGCTGGGATTACAGGTATGAGCCACCGCACCCGGGCTTCTTTGTTTTTTAACAATAGGGCCTTACTTAGTACTTCTCTGTGTACTCCCTAAACATTATCTAATTTAGGATTGTCTTTTAAGTTCCCAAAAGTGATATCACCCCTACTTGTAGTACTCCATGAGTTGGTTCTTTTTATTCAATATTATGCTTCTAGGATTTATCTATGCTGCTTGTAGCTATACTTTCATTTTCTCTGCTGTAGGGTGCTCCATTGTATGAATTTATAATTTATGTATTATCTGTTGGTAGGTGAGTTCTTTGCAGTTTTGATTGTTATAAACAATGTTGTTTTTAATATTCTTGTACATGTCTCCTATTGTATATTATAATAGTTTCTGATTACATGCCCTATATATTATAGGTACATACCCAATTATACCTATATAATAGGGTATGTACCTATAATGCTTTTATAATTTAAAAAGTTTGAGGGATATGTACAAATGTAATGTGTACTTAAAAATAATTCTTTATTTGACTAAAATTAAACAAATGAATTTTTTTTGTTTGAAACAATCTAGTTAGTCATAGGACATTCCAGAAGGCTGATCTTTTATTGTATTATTAGCAATTCCTGTAGCTTATCTCATTTCTTACCCTAAGTAAAGGTAGTTCAGAATCTTTCACTCCATAGCTGTCACTGAAATATCTTTAAAAGGTCATATGTGAGATGTTGTAATCTTCCTTTTATTTTCATGTCTACACCCTGGTTTCTTGACTAGATGGTAAACAATGTGAAGGTATATAATGAGGATATATTGCCTCCGTTTATGGGGAAGGAAACTGAGACTCAGCGAAATTCAGTAATTTGCCCAAGTCACAAAACAGAGCTGGGAATTAGTCCAAAACCCACGGATGTCTTGCTAGGGGATGCTGTGGGTCACAGATGTTTGTCTCCTCCTCCTCCTCCATCTGCTGTCCCCTCTTGCTACTGGAGTTGGCACAGGAGAAAAGGAAGCCTCTGTATTTGGCAGGCTGCTTGTCTACTAATTGCTACCATTTCTTAAATGCCTGCTATGTGCCTCCCAGACACAGTGCTAAAAACTCTAGCTGAGGCTGAGTTAATCCTCATAACAGCAATATGATGCTGATGTTATCCTCCACATTTCTCAAGTTTAGGAGAATGAGTCCCAGAGTGAATAACATTCAAGGTAGCACAGGTAGAAGAGACAGCAGAGCTGGGTCTCTAATCCAGGTCTGTCTTACCCCCAAGCCTTTATTCTTTCTAAAAATATCCTATTTCGTTCAGAAGGAGAAAATGCCAAATGTTCTACCAAGGTGTTGCTATTTCCCATCAGGCTCTGATTAAGTATCTGCACCGAGGTTGCTAGAAGGAGGCAGAGTGACACGAAAATGTTTAGAACGATTATGAAAATTTAATTTAGATGTGCCTCTGGGAGGATACCACCCAGGGCTCAAACCCAAACAGAAGCTTCTGGGTGATTTTTGACTTTTGATTTCTGAAGTCCTAGTCCCTGCTGGGATTTAATTAGGATGATAAGGAAGTTGATCTGCATCCACACAGATAATTGCTGACCCTTCAGGGTGGGGTTGGGTTTAAGAGCATGGACTCTGAAGTTGGGTGGACTTGAGTCCAATCCGGGCTCTTCCCCTTATGAATTGTGTGATCGTGGATACGTTACTTAACCTCTCTGAGCCTCAGTTTTTCCATCCTTGGAGTGGTAGTTTTTGTGGTGATTGATTTAATTCATGCAAACCTCATAAAATAATGCTACTGTCAACTATTGTTAGTATTGAGTGATAATAGTAAAGAGAGCATTAAATCAGGCTAAGCGTCCGGGTTTTGTCAAGAAATGGGAGGAATGGCCAGGTTATTGCACTGTGGATGATTAAAAATCTGTGCATTTGTGGTGCTTTGTGGTCTTTGGACAAAGTTCACCAAATCAGTGGTCCCCGACCTTTCTGGCACCAAGGACCGGTTTTGTGGAAGACAATTTTTTCACAGACAAGACTGGGGGGATGGTTTCTGGATGAAACTGCTCCACCTGAGATTATCAGGCATTAGCTTCTCATAAAGAGCACACAACCTGGATCCCTCGTATGTGCAGTTCACAGTAAGGCTTGTGCTCCTATGAGAATGTAACTCTGCCGCTGATCTGACAGGAGAAGGAGCTCAGGTGGTGATGTGTGTCCAGCTCCTGCTGTGTGACCTGGTTCCTAATGGGCCACAGACCCTGGCACCCGTCCACTGCCTGGGGGCTGGGGACTCCTGCCCTAGATTCTCTCAGTAGCCCTGCAAGGCTAGGGGGGGCCTACCTGATGGCCCTCTACTATCAACGAAAAAGCCGGACCAGGCAGAGGGTGGGGGCACAAGTGACTCACTCAGGATCTCTCTTGCTTTTTATTTCCCCCCCTTTCTTCTTTCCTTCCTTTTTCCCTTCCTTCTTGGCTTTCTTTCTTTTCTGTCCTTCTTTCCTTTCTTTTCTTTCTTTTCAATTGACAAATAATAATTGTATCTATTTAAGAGGTATAATGTGATAGTTATATATCTATATACATAATCACAAAAATATTAAATCAAGCTAATTAACATATCCATCACCTCACCTACTTACCATTTTTTCCCCCACCTGCTCTTTCTGGGAACAGAACTCAGGTGGATTATTTGAATCCTACTTTGGTTGAAGTTTTCCCGGTTTTTTTTTTTTTTTAAGTTTCCAGAGGGACTTAGAAAATAAAGACTTCCAAAAATCCCGTTGAAAAGGATATTTCCTCTCCATTGCAAAGACCTAACATGACTGCTTCTTTCGGCATTTATTAAAATGGTGAATTGGAACTGCTTGAGTGTGTGTTCTTGTGGAAATCATGCATGGGGTGGCAGCTGTGTTGGCGTGAAGAAGATTTGCTTTTAAGCCCTCTGAATAGTTCTGGCTTCATGCATAAACACCTGTGGCAGAGACTGGTGTTTAAAATAAAGGATCTTTCTCTAACTCGTGTAGAAATAAGGTATTCTATTGTTCTTCTCTCTAAAATTACCCAGTTATGCTTAGAAATGTTTTCTTTCCATGCTTCTAAGAAGTTGCCATAGTTATAGCTTGGGTTGTTTGTATCAAAAGCAAAGCATTAACATGGTATGTTTTGAAGAGAAGTAACATAACTTCGACAATATAACTGGGTGAGGAAATGACCCAATCTTGGGCACAATCCAGTTAACGTGCTGCTGCTGACAGCATGGCTGAACTGGGTTAAGAGCTCAGGGATGTATGGATATGAACCACAAGCCTGAAGGTTTTGTGTTTCTTGGCAGAGAGAAGGACCTCAGCCCTGGAGGGGTGTTGAGGGTTTGAAGTCCTGCCCTGGCTCTGACAGTTGTCCTCAGTGTGACCTTAGGCAAGTCACTCTCACTCTTGGGTCTTTCATTGTCCCATCAGTAAATGAGGATGTTAGACTAAATGGTGTCGAAGATCTCTTTCACTTCTGAAATTCCACGATTCTGTGAGTTCTGTTTTTGCAGCCTTGCAGCCCATTTGAAAATCATACCCTTTCCATTTAAGCCCACCAGAGGGCGATGTGTCCCACGTGTCGGTCCTGCCCTGGTCGGAGAAACCTAATCACCATGCTAAGTGCCTTGGAAGAGGAAGCCATGACTCAACCCCTGCTTCCAGGGAAGCGAGATGGAAGTGGACACTATGTAAGTTGCTTCTTGGGTCTACAGTTGACCAGGGCTCTTCACATACATTTTCTCTTTGATTTCATGTCAGTTCCCTGGGTCACGTGCCAGCTCTATATGTCACAGGGAACCAGGACTCAGGGAATTGAAAAGACTTGGCTTGGAGTAGGTGTGTTTCTAGTGGTGAACTCAAGACCTTATCTTTCCATCTGTGACTTGTCCCTCTGGGCCTTCTCCAGTGGATCTCAAGAGATGGCCTCTGTTTCTGAGGGGCTTCTGCTGAACTAATAAGACAATTTACACGTGAGTTGATTAAGGCAAAATACAAAACTGCGTTCGAGTCAGGGCTAGGAGCTGCACTGCATAGGTGGACAAACACCTCTTTCCAATGAAGCTCTTCTTTTGGGATTTGGACTAAATGATCTGTTAAATACGGAGTTCCATAGGAATTGTAATGGTCTTGGTTATACGTTGCAGACAGTGGAATTCACTCTGGCTCATTTAAGCAGCAAAGGAATTTTCGAAAGGGCATTAGGAAACTCTGAGAATCTCCAGGAGAGCCAGGGAATGAGAATCTGAAATTATGTAGCCAGAAACCATGACTAATCCAAATCTGGGGGCTTTTCTGGAAAAAAACCCACTGCCACAGCTGCTTGGCACCTCAGATGTTTGGAACTGGGCACCACCATGGAAACTAATATTGACTGAGCATCTCCTATACGGTGGGCTTTGTGCTGGGCATACATCTTATCTCATTTAATCCTATGGGATGGGTGTTGTTATCCCTAATTTACACATAAGGAATGCCTGCTTGGGGAGTCTGATGACTTGCTCAATGAAACCCAGTTCTCTCTGACTTCAAAGTCTGGGCTCCATCAGAATAAGAGAGCATGGACTTTGGGCTGGAACTAGGAACCACCACTAGTCCTCAAAGGGCAAATTCAAGGGAGAAGGGGGCTTTCTCTGTGTTTCTCACTCCTTTGTAACTCTTTTATTTTCTAGTTATTTGGAAGAAGAGAAGCACAAAGGAATGGTAAATTCTAATTTTCTGCTTATATTATTATTCTGTGCCTCTGGTCCCTAAGAACAGTAGAAATAGCCACAAAGGAAGGGAGTCTTTCCTATCTGATGCCTTATGGACACTTGAATCTGTGTCTTTTTCAATAAAAAGTTGTTGGACTTGGAAGAGACCATGACATAGATTTATTCAATCTTGTTAGTGTATGAACTGGGAAACCGATTAGAAAACCACTTGCTCAAAGTCATATACTGTAGTAAGATAATGGCTTTCATGCATTCAACAAATGTTCAGTGAGTTGCCTACTACTTGCCAGGCAGTGGACACAGTGTCAGATAGACAACTTCTGTTGCCATGAAGCTTTATGTAAACAGCGATCCTAGAGGTAGCTTCACTTGCAGTTCTCCAACCTTAAAATAATCTGAAACAAAAATACTTTTGGCTCTTGGCTAGCCACATGTAGGAGAAAAGAACTGGATCCTTATTGCTCATCTTATAAAAAAAATCAACTCAAGATGGATTAAGGACTTAAACCTAAGACCTGAAACTATAAAAATTCTAGAAGATAATATTGAAAAAACTCTTTTAGACATTGGCTTAGGCAAAGAGTTTGTGACTAAGATCCGAAAAACAAATACAATAAAAACAGAGATAAATAGCTGGGACCTAATTAAACCACAGCGCTTTTGCACAGCAAAAGGAACACTCAGCAGAGTAAACAAACAACCCACAGAATGTGAGAAAATCTTTACACTCTGTAATCTGACAAAGGACTAATATCCAGAATCTACAATGAACTCAAATGCATCAGTAAGCAAAAAAAATCCCATCACAAAGTGGGCGAAGGACGTGAATAGACAACTCTCAAGAGAGGATGTACAAATGGTCAACAAACATATGAAAACATGCTCAACATCACATCCATCCATGGATGGATCAGGGAAATGCAAATCAAAACCACAATGCGATACCCCCTTACTCCTGCAAGAATGGCCATAATCAAAAAATAAGAAAAGAGTAGATGTTAGCATGGACGTAGTGATCAGGGGACACATCTACACTGTTGGTGGGAATGTAAACTAGTACAGCCACTAGAGAAAACAGTGTGGAGAATACTACTCAGCCATAAAAAGGAATGAATTAACAGCTTAACAAACTAACACAGAAGCAGAAAACCAAATGCCACATATTCTCACTTGTAAGTGGGAGCTAAACATTGGGTACACATGGATATAAAGATGAGAACAATAGCTACTGTGGACTATAAGAGGAAGTAGGAAGAGAGGGGAGCAAGAGTTCAGGAAATACCTCTCGGGTACCCGAAACCTCAGCCACGCACAATATACCCATGTAACAAACCTGCATATGGACCCGTGAAGCTAAAATTAAAGTTGAAGGCCGGGAATGGTGGCTCACACCTGTAATCCCAGCACTTTGAAAGACCGAGGTGGGCAGATCACTTGAGGCCAGGATGTAGAGACCACAAATAAGTGAGAACATGAGACGTTTATCTTTCTGTGTCTGGCTTATTTCACTTACCATAATGACCTCCAATTCCATCCATGTTGTTGCAAATGACAGAATCTCATTCTTTTTAGATGGGTGAATATACATTGTGTACATGAACACATTGTCTTTATCCATTCACCTGTAGAGGGACACTTGCATTGCTTCCAAATCTTGGCTATTGTGAATGATGCTGCAACAAACATGGGCAGGCAGATGCCACTTCGATATACTCATCTCCTTTCTTTTGGGTATATACCCAGCAGTGAGATAGCTGGATCGTATGGTCGCTCTATTTTTAGTTTTTCTGAGGAACCTCTGAACTGTTCTCCATAGTGGTTGTACTAATTTACATTCCTACGAACAGCGAACAATGGTTCCCTTTTCTCCACATTTTTGCCAGCATCTGTTATTGCCTGACCTTTGGGTCTAAGCCATTTTAACTGTGTACAGTTATCTTTCTTGGAGGTGGGTGAAGTAGGGGAATGTTACTCTTTGGTGACTAAACCATGTATTTTCGTCAGTGGTCACTCTTGCTTCCTAGTGGTCCAGTGGCTCCTGTGTAAATACTTGAATTCAGCTGACTTAGACCACAGAGCCTCCTGTGCCATGTAAAGAGGATGCCCCTCTACTGAGACAATGAGACCATGAAGAGTGAAGGGGATGCCACATTAGAGATGTTCTGATTGGGCTGGGAGAGGAAAGAGAAAACCTTATTAGGGTGAGGGTCAGAGGAAGTGAAGACTCAGATGTGTGGGTCTCATTCTGACCTTGCTTGTCTGCCCTAACACCTGGAAGGGAAGGCCTTCCTCAGGATGAAGGGAGCACCCAAGCAGAGGAGGCTTGTGCTGGGTCCCTGGAGGATGCTTCTGTGCTGGGTCACCCATGTCAATTAGGGAGAAGGTGGTGGTGCAGAGAAGAAGCGTCATTTAAGAAGCACAGAGGCAGGGCCACACAGCCAGATGTGGTGCTGCTCGTAGGGCGAGGAGCAGTCTTGGTCCTGGCTGCTCCCCGCTGGAGTGAGAAGCATCTAGACAACTCCTGCATCCCTCCTGGGGCACTCTTCCTGGGGAGGAGATTGTGGCAGAGACTTAGCATGGGTACTCTTGTCTTAGCATGAGGCCCAGTGGCGTATGTGACTGAGACCCAGCAGAGCCTGCAGGGCCCGCCAGAGCTGAGGTGGTGCTCAGTCACCCAGGGAGGATCACACAGGTCCATATCAGGCCCTGTATCTCTCAGTTAGGTGTGAGGACCCAGAGGCCAGAGCATGGATCAAAGTCCCTCTCTTTTAATATCATAGTGACACCACGGCAACATCCTTACTCACCCAGAACAGAGAAACAGCAAAGAACAGAGAAACCCCAAAGAACCTGAGATGAAAGAGACTGTTGTAAGTGGAAATCACTGAGATAACTGTTAATTGGCAAATTGAAGTTTCCCTCTCTGTTTTCTTTACTGCTGACTCCCCAGACATTAGAACCATGCGTGGCACAGAGAAGACATTCAATAAATATTTGAATGAATGAACCACAGAGACAAAAACCCATTTCAGGAGGCCAGATTGGGGGAAGAAAGGCAATGCAATCCCATACCATCTGGTCTTAAAAAAATTGTTCTCCAGACCTTTATCCAAACTCCTCCTTCTCCTATTATGAAACAAATGTTCCCCTGGCTATTAATGAATACAAACAGATGTCGTGGGGGCAGTGATGGCAATTGTAGGGGAGAGGGGAGGATGCAGGCTTTGTGTTTCTAGAAGCATCTAGGTGCCAGCTCAGCTTCTAAAAAGACTTTCTCTGTGCCTTTCTTTATTTGTCATTGTTCTGATAATTCACAAGTGCTGATTTTGAATTCACCAAAGGGAAATCTATTCAGACTGCTTTTGACAGCTTCTGGCATCCACTGTTTGGGATTGTTTTGCTTGTTTGTTTGTTCTTTTAAATATCAGGAGGTGGTATAGTACAACGACTGAGAGGGTGAGCTCTGGAGTCAGACTGCCTGACGTCAAATCCCGGAGTGACGTTTGCCAGCTTTGTGACCTCTGGGAAACTGATCCTCTTTAAGCCTTAGTTGGTTGACTGAGCTCTGCTTGTCTCTTACACAGGACTCCAATTTTTTTCATCCATTCTTGTTACTTTCTATGCTTCCATTTGCATATTTTCTATCGATTTGTTTTCTCCTATATCTAGTCTTCTGTTAATTTATCCATGGTTTTTAATTCAAATATATTTTTCAGTTCTGGAAAGTCTACTTGATTCTTTTTCATAAATTCTGACTCTCTTGAAATCCCTTTCTTTCCCACTATTTCAACTTCTATTTTCTTGAACATATGAAAATAGTCATTTTAGAGTCTCTAGCTAATAAATCTGTGATTATCTGAATCATCTTTGAGTCTGTTTCTGTTGCCTATTTTTAATTTTCATCATGCCTCACACTTTTTGATCAGATGCCAGATATAGTGGATGAAAAATTGTAGAGGTTCTGCACGATGTTATCTTCCTCCAAAGATGGTTACGTTTTCTTCTGAAAGGCAGACAAAGTACTGGCAGATCACCTTGAAACTGTCAAAAGCCAGATTTTAATCTTTGTTAGAGTTAGTCTATTTCAAGGTTTCTCTTACCCCTAGTGTACAACTTTTACTATTACTGCATGGTCTGTTATTCTAATGGATGGTCTTTTGGGGGACTCAGTTGAAAATCTAGGGTATTTACCAAGGTCTTTCACCTTGGCAGGGCTTGAATTTCAACCTTAGTCTCCCAGCACCGTGGAGTTGCTGAAAGTTGTGTTTGTTTCTTTAGCTTTCAAGCTGCTTTTTCTGCTGGGTTTCTTGGAGTCTTGGCCTGTGATTAAACATTTTGGGAGCTGGCCACCTGTGGATTGTATGCAGAATTTAGGAGTTTTTCTCTGTATTTTCCTGTCTCCCTCAGGTTCTCACCATTTCAGCAGCCCTGAATTCCAACATCTACCCCCTTAGCCTACTGAGACTGCTGCTTTCTGTCTGGGCTCTAGTCTTCTACATGGTGATTTTGAAAATACTCTCATAAAATACACTAGGGAGAATGTAGTTTGTCTCAAATGCATTCTCTGCCAAGACGGTAACTCCTTAATTCCTGTGTATGTTGCTTGCACACAAATGCTTTGAAATAATACATATTATTGTATCTATTTTAGCTTTAATAGTTACTTCCAGGGTGAGAGTAATCTATCATAAACTATTCTGTCATGGCTGGGACTGAAAGTCATAGCCTTCTTATTTTTATTTTTTTTGAGACAGAGTTTTGCTCTGTCTCTTAGGCTAGAGTACAGTGGCATGATCTTGGCTCACTGTAACCTCCATCTCCCGGGTTCAAGCAATTTTCCTGCCTCAGCCTCCTGAGTAGCTTGGACTACAGACATACACCACCTCACTGGCTAATTTCTGTATTTCTAGTAGAGACAGGGTTTCACCACGTTGGCTAGGCTGGTCTCGAACTCCTGACCTCAAGTGATCCTCTTACCTTGGCCTCCCAAAGTGCTGGGATTATTAGGAGTGAGCCGCTGCACTCAGCCCATTGCCTTCATTTTTGAAGAATATTTTCACTGGGTATATAATTCTAGATTGGTGGTGGTGGTGGTGGTGGGGGTGTGTGTGTGTATGTGAGTGTGTGTGAGTGTGTGTGTGTGTTGTCCTGGTGTTATTCTACTGTTTTCTGCCTTACACAGATGCTATTGAAAAGTCAATTGTCAGCTTTATTATTGGTCCCCTGTCTTTTTCCTTTGATTAGCTTTCAAGATTTTCATTTTGATTTTGATCTTTAGCATTTTGACTTTTAAGAAATTATTGAAATTAACTGAGTGTATTAAATCTGTATGTTGATAAATATCACCAGTTTTGTAAAATTCTCAGCCATTATCTCTTAATGTCTCTTGAAATATTCCTGATGTATTTTTGTTTCTCTCTCTTCTCTCTGACTCTGATTATGCATATTTTATACATGTTGAGTGAATCTAACATACATCTTTATCTTACATTTTATTCCATTTTTCTTTTGTTCTTTTTTATATTTTTGTTGCTTTAGTTCACATATTTTCTATGGCTGGTCTTCTATTTAACTACTTCTGTCTTTTCTGTATCTAGTTTGCTCTTTACCTATTCTATGTATTTTTAATATTAGAATATTTTAAGTTATAGAAAGTCCATTTGATTCTCATCTGCAGATTCAGTTCTATGTTGGAAATCCTCCATTTTGTTAATTGCTTTGTCTACCTCTTCCTTTGTTTTCTTAAACTATTGCTTATAACCATTTAAAAGTCCCCGCCTGGTAGCACCAATATCTGCCTCTGTTGCTTTTTGTCTTGATTATTAGTCATGTTTTGCCGCTATTTGAAAATCTTATGACTGGGCATGGTTGGTCACGCCTGTCATCCCAGTACTTTGGGAGGCTGTGGAGGGAGGATCGCTTGAGCTCAGGAATTGAAGACCGATGTGGGCAACATAGTGAGACCTCATGTCTACCAAAACTCAAAAAAATTAGCAGGACGTAGTGGCCTATTAGGCCACATAGATGTGCCTATGGTCCCATCTATTTGGGAGGCTGAGGTGAGAGCTTCACTTGAGCTCAGGAGATTAGGGCTACAGTGAGCTGTGATCGTGCCACTGCACTCCAGTCTGGGTGATAGAGACCCTGTCTTGAAAAAAAAAAAAAAAAAGAAAATCTTTATTTTAATTGTACACCATAGAAGCATACCATAGGGATGCTCCCCCTTTGCTCTGTTAAGTGAAGGGCTGATCTCTTTCTTTCTTTCTTTCTTTCTTTCTTTCTTTCTTTCTTTCTTTCTTTCTTTCTTTCTTTCTTTCTTTCTTTCTTTCCTTCCTTCCTTCCTTCCTTCCTTCCTTCCTTCCTTCCTTCCTTCCTTCCTTTCTTTCTTTCCGTCTTTCTTTCTTTTTCTCTTTCTTTCTCTCTCTTTCTTTCTTTTTCTCTCTCTCTTTTTTTCTTTTTTTCTTAATTATACTTTAAGTTCTGGGGTACATGTGCAGAATGTTCAGGTTTGTTACATAGGTATAACATGTGCCATGGTGGTTTGCTGCACCCATCAACCCGTCATCTACTTGGGTATTTCTCCTAATGCTATCCCTCTCCTTGTCCTCCACCCCCCGACAGGCCCCGGTGTGTGATGTTCCCCTCCCTATGTCCATGTGTTCTCATTATTCAACTCCCACTTATGAGTGAGAACATGCAGCGTTTGTTTTTCTGTTCCTGTGTTAATTTGCTGAGAATGATGGTTTCTAGCTTTATCCATGTCCCTGCAAAGGACATGAACTCATCCTTTTTTATGGCTGCATAGTATTTCATGGTGTGTATGTGCCACATTTTCTTTATCCAGTCTATCATTGATGGGCATTTGGGTTGGTTCCAAGTCTTTGCTATTGCAAGTAGTGCTGCAATAAACATACGTGTGCATGTGTCTTTATAGTAGAATGATTTATAATCCTTTGAATATATCCAGTAATGGGATTGCTGGATCCAATAGTATTTCTTGTTCTAGATCCTTGAGGAATTCCCACATTGTCTTCCACAATGGGAAAGGCTGATATTTCAACCTCATCAGTGATTGAGTGGGGTTGGCACAGGGTTGCAATTTTAGTAAAACTCAGTGAATCTGTGGTTTATTCTTGTTCTTAAGTCATGGTCTTTTTTTTTTTTTTTTTTGATTTGTGATTGAAAGCCTGTTCACTCTCTATCTCTTTGTGCTGCAAGATTGTGGTACTTTCAGGTATGTTGTTCGTTCATTTGGGGCTTAGATCGTCGGCCTGACATTGTCCACAACTTCAAAACCCAGCAAGTGTCTTGATGCCCTGTGTTTAAGGCAGCCTCCTTCCCTCTAGTAGGACTCCCACACACTGCTGTTGTGAGAGCGTTTGCTCTGCCCTTTAGTGAGCTTTGCTCTCCAGTTTTCTACACTGCCCCAGAACTCAGCACATTTTTTTTTCGCATAGGAAATTCTGGACAAATTAAGAGCTCCCTAAGTTTTCAATATACATATGTTTATGTGTGATATACATACTCTTGACATCAAGCTATCCATTGTGTTCTGCAACTTGCTTTTCTTAATTTCGCAGTATAGTATACATATCTTTCCAGATCAATATATACGATTCTATTTTATTTTTGAAAACAATATTTGGTATTCTCTCACTTTTATTCTCTCCCTCCACACATGTGGCAATTTTTCCATTGATGAAACATAATTTTACATTTTTTTAAACTGTTACAAACAGTACCACAGATAATGTGCGTATATTTGTGAATTCTCAACTGTTTAGAGCTGCTAAAATTTTTAAATAATTTACTAAGCAATGGTCACTATACTAAATGCTTTTACATGCGTGAAATTATTTAACCCTCACAACAAATGTGTAAGATAGCTGCTACCATAGTTCTCATTTCACAGATGAGAAAGCCAGGCTAAGATAGGCTAGATAACTTGTCCATTACCACATGTTTGGTGGATGGCAGAGTCTGGATTTAAGTTTAGCTATGTCTGCCTCTAGAATCAAAGAGCTTAAACACTGCATATGAGAGGAGTTTGAGAGGTTTCGGGTATGCACATGCTTAAAATTTCCTATGTTTATTCCCAAACTGCCTTTTCAAAAGTTGAACATGGTCTTTCTATCTATAATTCTGCTCTTTATATAAAATAACAGTTCTGGCTTTTGATAAAAGTTATATGGTTAAGCCTTAATAAAAGCTTTTCCAAGGGTACATGTATTTCTTTGCTTTGACATTCCTACCATTTTGACTCTGTAGTAGCCATTAGTGCGGCTTATCAAATATTCCCAGCTCTTTGCTTTCTGGGTATATGGTAGAGTTGAACTTCTACCATCTCTGAATTTAGTATGGTGATATTATTTTCCTTGCCCAAAGAAATGACCAGAGTGATGTGTGTCAAACTCCTGGGGACTCACACTGAACGTGTAGAATGAGCCAGAAATAAACTGCAATTGCGTTAAGCCATTGAAATTTTGATTCTTTTTGTTAATGCAATGTAACCTTATTTATCCTGAAAGATACAGCCTGATCTACAGTCCCAATTTGCTGCTTCATAATCCTCTAGCACAGAAGCATTGCTCAATTCAGGTTCCTTAAGAATACGTTGTATCCTCCTTCCTCTAACTCCTTTCACTGCCACCCTTCTTTCTGTCTTTTAATATCCTATTTGCTATAGCAATAATGAAGTTATACTTCCTCCAGAAAGCCTCTCCAGACCACCCAAGTCTATAAGCAAAATGTGAAAAAAAAAATTTTTTTTTACCTATGGGGGCTTTGAATAAAGCAAGACTAAATTTAAATCTGTTTTCTGACAGATGGTTTCCTGGTGGTTTATTACAACAAAATTTTTTTTTCTCTTCTTCTAAGGCCACTAATCCAAATCATAATAGAATTTTATTTCTCACTCGCCTGAAGTCCAGTGGCAAGGGGCAGGGGCACTCTGTTCCATGCAGTGATTCAGGGAATCAGACTGAAAGAGTCTCTGTCATCTTCAACATGTGGCTTCCAGGGTTCTCCAGGGTATGACATACAGAAGAAGGAGAGTAAAGGATTATACAGAGGTAGATTTTTTTTTTTTTTTTTTTTTTTTTTTTTTTTTTTTTGCTACAGAGTTTTGCTCTGTCCCCCAGGCTGGAGTGCGGTGGTGCTATCTCAGCTCACTGCAACCTCTGCCTCTTGGGTTCAAGCAATTCTCCTGCCTCAGCCTCCCTAGTAGCTGGGATTACAGGTGTGCACCACCATGCCTGGCTAATTTTTGTATTTTTAGTAGAGATGGGGTTTCACCATATTGGCCAGGCTAGTCTCGAACTCCTGACCTCAAGTGATCTGCCTGCCTCAGCCTCCCAAAGTGCTGGGATTACAGGCGTGAGTCATCAAGTCTGGCCTATACAGCGTTCTTGTGGGCCGGGTCTGGAAGCAGCACATGTAACTTCTGTTGGGCAGGATTTATAGTCATACCTAACTGCCAGGAAGTCTGGGAAATGTCTACATGTATGAACAGTAAAAAGAACATGAGTTTGTTCAAAGCTTGCTTCTCATTGTTGTATAGAGTTTCTTCTCCCGCCATATACAGAATATAGAGACTAAATTCCATCTCATGATTTACTGTGAGAACTGAATGAGACACCATATGGAAAGCACTAATACAGTGCCTGACATATAGTAGGTGCTTGAAAATGTTCGTTTCTCTACCTTTTGAATTTGTGCCTTTTATTTGGGTCTTATATGCAAAACTGCCTCAGCTTATAATGTGACTTCATCATTGAGTTTTCCACTGAGCAAGATCTGATGAGGGACATAGTGCAGGTACAGATTTGTATTTGATACAAATCTGGTGGTTGATTGCATTTGCTGAGTCTGGGAGAAGGTTGAGACCTGCAGGCTCCAAAAGTCCAAAAGCAACAGACATTAGATAGCAAATACGAGGCCCAGCTCTGAGCAGAGGGAAGTGGTTTGTTTTGAGCAGAATAATTATGGTGGTATGTGATTTCCTTTTTGCATGATTGCTTGAAGAAGCGGGAGCAGTGGGCACTGCTGTGACACCAAGACCACAGCAGCTGAGGAGCAATGGGTGTGTGAGTGAGGCCAGGCAGTAGGTGGGGACAATTCTTCTATAAGAGGAAATGCTACCCTTTGTCTGATTTTACCTCTCTCCACACAGGAACCATTTTAACCATGGGTGAAGGCTGGCAATTTGTGTGTTGGAGACTCCAGCTCTGCTTGGTGGGGAATTTGAGATGGACAGAAATGACTATGTGTGATATCGCTTGGATTTTCTTCCTTTGTTCTCCTAAACAGGAACTGGGAGCTGCCAGGGTGATATTATTGATGATCAGACTCGTGTTGGTTTCAGGAATTTGGCCTCCTGGTGCTCCCTTGTTTTTAGGAGATCTACAGTCAGGAGAGATTCTCTCCTAGCTCTGCTTCTTGACTTTATGGCTCTTCACCCCACAGACTGTCAGTGTCTCCATTTAAGTGATGGGAAGAGTGCTGTCTATTTCACAAGGTTTGTTGCAAGCAGCACATAAATAACATACAGCATTAAATGCACCCCATTCCTGTCTCCTGAACCAAACTTGTTTTTCTTCTAGGGTCATTTAGCTTTGAGAGTAGCGCTACCATGCACTCAATTACTCAAGCCAGAAATCTGGGGATCATACTTGCACTTCCTTCTTTCAACTCCTACATTCTATCAATGGCCGAGGCCTGCTGTATATGGCTCCTTAATATCTCTGGCCCTCAGTTACCTCTCCAACCCTCTGCCCACACTTTAGTCCAGGCCACTGTTACCTTTTCCCTGGATGACAGCCGCAGCCTCCAACAGGCCTTCCTAACTCCATCTCTCCCGACCAATTTCTTCTCCTGAGTATAGCCAGAATAGCCTTCTCAAACTAGAAATCATATCAAGTTCTTCCCGTTTCATGTGCATGACTCTCCGTGACCCTCTAGGAAAGGTCTGGAATCATGAGCGTGGCCTACAGTTCACCTTGTTCCCTGGCACCATCTACTGCTCTGGAGTCCTCTCTCTCTTTGTGCCCCTCATCTTCCCCTCTCACTCCCAGTGATCTTCTCTCAGTTGTGCTCAAGCCCCTCTAGTT
The DNA here is from genome assembly GCA_004027835.1 of Alouatta palliata. NCBI lineage: Eukaryota > Metazoa > Chordata > Mammalia > Primates > Atelidae > Alouatta > Alouatta palliata. The sequence continues at coordinate 20,093 of PVKV010009423.1, read as the reverse complement.
TCCCAAACATATTACCCTGTCTTATACCTCCAGACCTTTGCCTGGGCTCTCTCCTTGCTTAAAACAGGCTCTTCTTTGCTAGGCTGACTCTTACTCAGCCTTGGAGTAGCAGCTCAGTTGTTCCTTCTTGTCTTGGGACAAACAGTCCTTGGGACACCCCTTCACCCCCTTCATTGCCTGTAATCCTCTGGGTCTTTGTCTATTCCCACACTAAGGACCAGCTCCTTAAGGCTAGTACTATCCATAGATCTAGGGTACATAAGGTCTTTAGCTGATAATTGTTTGATTATATTGAAGTGATTTAACCACACAGAGTCCCTTTTCTGAAAGGCTTTCCAGCCAAGACAAGGTCAGTAACTATGACTATTAACTCCCCAAACACTAACACTATGCTAGATACTTGTTCTCTCTCTGAATGAAACAGATTGGTCTAAAACAGCCTGTTTTCATGTCACTGGAGGCTACCAGTATGTACTGGGGTTGTAGCAGAGACAACACCCTATTGTTAATAAATTCTTCTAAACCTCGTTCAAGGAAGGTCTAGTTCTGTGTAAGTGACTTCCATGGGTCCCCAGGACCTAGAGGCTGAACAACATTGTTGTTCTTATCAGTCAGAAGGGAAGAAGAGGGACATAGGAGTCAGCAGGGGAGTTTTTGGAGGGGATGCTGAGTTTGTGGACTGGCAACTCTCCTTTCTCTTCCTCTCCTCTGAAAAGGGTGTTTGACTTGTCCTTCTCCTTCCTAAAAAATTGCCAAAGTCAAACTCCTGTTCTCTCACCCTCTTCAGCAAATTGAAGAGAGCCAATTATCTCACTTCTAAAGCCTTTTGTATCCCATGACCTGGGGAGAATCAGAGACCCTGAGGTTGGTGGTGGTGCTGATTGTGGGAAAGGGTAGGTGAGAGCAGGTGGAAATGAGAAAGGAAGTGTGGGCAGATTGGGCTCCCAGGGAACTGAAAGGGAGTCTCCCATGGGTACAGTGGGCCCATGAAGGTTCTTGGGGCTTAAACTTTCTTCCTGATTCCTCTAAGTGGACCACCAACTGGAAGAAGGGGCTTTTGCAAGCAGAGGCTATATGATGGACCACCTGTGGATGGGAAGGTTGAGAGAAGAGGAAGAGGTCAAGCCTCAGCTGGATCTGCCATACCAGGGTACTGAGTAGACGGCAATCCCCAGAAAGCACTTTGGAGAACCATAAACTACCTCTACAAAAGGACCTGCATCTGAACACCAGGCCCTGGAGTGAAATAGACACTTCCTTCAAGAGGGAGACTAAGAAGCAGAGACATCTGCCAAGAAGGAAAGTCAACATCACCCCAGCAGACACCCGTGGGTTTGCTCACATAAGGGAACAAGAGTTAATGAGCAATGATGAGAATAGCCACATCCTCCAGCAATAGTCAGGTGAAGACAAACACCGATTTCCTTCTCCTTCCTTCCCATTCCAACAGCAGAGGAGGGTGGCCAGGGAAGAACAATGGGCCCATGGGCCAAGAGTGCACCACATCCAGTGGCCTCTGCCCTAAGCAACTGAAACTCAAGCACAACCTGGGCGGAAGGGTCAGGGAGAGGAGAACTTTCATGAGATGGGAATTCAAAAATAGACTGTACTCAACTATCATAATAGAAATGAGACTGTTTTAATATTTAAGCTGATTGAGAAGTAGCAAAATTGGACTGAACCATATTTAAGGAAGCCCATTTACCCAGAAGCAAGAGAAGCCTGGACTGAGCATGGATTTGCCAAGTATTTGAAAAAACAGTCATTTGTGGTTTATATACCAAGCTGAGCATCTCTGAATCCTTCTAATAGTCCTGCAAAATTGGTATTATTATCTTCATTTCCAGATGAAATTGAGAGTCATTTAAGTGACTTGATAAAGATTGCCTAGCTAAAAGGTGGAAAAATATATCACAGTGTGACAGCCACACAGATTTCAGAAAGCTAGAAGTAGGAGAAGGGAGGGTGGGATTGCTCCTATCTTGGAGGGCAGTGGGTTTAAGGAAGGTCTCCTGAAGGGGTTAACAGCAGCTGAATTGGGTTTTGAGTGACAAATAGGAATTTCCCACCAAGGGGGGTGGTAAGGACCCCCAGAGAGAGTGAAGGGAACATGTAAAGGCATGAAAATGACAATAAGTTGTGTTCATAGAACAACACACACTTTATACAGCTGGAATTTTAATAACTTGCTGAATGTTCCTCTTGACAGGCAAGTTTAATTTTAGATTTTATGTGGCAATATATGGGAGTGCTATCTTCCCTGAGCCTAGCCCACCTTGAGTATTCAGTTAAAAACAACTGTCAGCCGGGCGCATGCATGTAATCCCTGAATTTTGGGAAGTCGATGCTGGTGGGTCACTTGAGGCCAGGAGTTTGACACTAGTCTGGACAATAAGGTAAAATCCAGTCTCTACTAAAAATACAAAAATTATCTGAGTGTGGTGGGAGCCACCTGTTGTCCCAGCTACCTGGGTAGCTGAAGCAGGAGGTTGGCTTGAAACTGGGAGGCGGAGGTTGCAGTGAGCCAAGATTGTGCTACTGCACTCCAGAGCGGGTGACAGAGTGAGACCCTGTCTCAAAAACAAACAAACAAAAAACAAAAAAATAAAATGCCAATTAAATTTCTGGAAAAGTAGAGTCTCAGCATTTGAATTGCATTCTTTGATGGCCAGTGAAGTTTAAAGTTTTATTATCTTCTGATTGGCTTTTTTGTTTTCTTCTTTTGTCTATATATCCTTTGCCCATTTTCCATTAGGGTTTTTTTCTTCTTGATCTGAAAGAATTCTTTAAACGGTAATTTTATTGATAATTTTCCTAGTTCTTGATTTTTTTTACTCCTCAGTTTTCATTTGTAGGAATTCAACATATTCATCTAGTCAAAATGACTTTTACTTTATGACTACTGTCAGAGTTTTTAGGAAGAGCTCCTTTATTTTATTTTATTATTATTATTATTTTTACCATTTAACAGTCTTCTTCGGGGATAGTTTTAAAAATTTTTTCATTAAAATATTTTTTATTTCAATAGTCTTTGTAGTATAAGTGGTTTTGGTTACATGCATGAATTGTATAGTAGTGAAGTCTGAGCTTTTAGTGCACCTGTCACCCAAGTAATGTACAGTGTACCTAAAATGTAGTTTCTAATCCCTAATCCCCTCCTACCCCCACTTCTGAGTCTCCAATGTCCATTTTACTTTTCTGTATGCCTTTGTACACCCATAGATCTCTAACTTTGTGTGTGCAATAGTTTATCCATATTTTCTTCTAGTACTTTTACTAGAAGAAAAGTTTTATTTTTTATGACTACCTAATTTAATATTTCTCAATTTTGATAGGTTTGTAAATTGGAAGTTAAGCTTAGCAGAATGAGAGCCATGGGGTGTGTGTGTGTGTGTGTGTGTGTGTGTGTGTGTGTATGTGTGTGTGTTTGAGCCACATTCATGAGCTTTAATGCATGAAGTTATGAGTTGTCTGAAGTTTTTCTCTCCCCTTCCTCACTTACTACAAGTTCTCCTCTCAACACATTTCTGTCAGGCTATTGTTTTGTGAAATATTAAAGATGGCTGAAAATTCTTTGCTAGTCTCTTATTGAAAGGTGAAGTCTGTTTCCCCTCCCCTTGATTCTGGACTTACTTTGATTATAGAACATAGTGGAAACAGTCTTCATGACTTCTGAGGCTAACTCATAAGAATCCTTGTAGTTTCTGCCTAGGTGTCATGGAATGGTCCCTCTTAGGATACTGCCTCTTAGAACTGAGATGCCACAAGAATCCCAGGTCACATGGAGAGCCCATGTGTAAGCAATCTGGTTAAGAGCCCAAGCTGAGTTCCCAGCCAACAGCTAGCATCAAATTCCAGCTGTTGAATGAGCCTGGTTGGATAATCCAATCTGATCAATTTTAGTTGACTCTAACTACCCCAGTATACCACACCACACTGTATGGAGCAGAGGAACAATCTGACATCCCACAGAATTGTGAGAGATAATAAATTATTCTTTTAAAGCCATTTGCTGATTTGTTACGCAGTGACCACCACATTAAAGTTCGTCTGCCAATTATCTGCTTGTCAAATCTAGTGGTCACTTTTTTTTCTTTGAGATGGAGTTTCACTCTTGTTGCCCAAGCTGGAGTGTAATGGTGCGATCTCGGCTCACTGCAGCCTCTGCCTCCCAGGTTCAAGTGATTCTCCTGCCTCAGCCTCCCAAGTAGCTGGGATTACAGGTATCCACCACCACGCCTGGCTAATTTTTGTATTTGTAGTAGAGACAGGGTTTCTCCATGTTGGTCAGGCTGGTCTCAAACTCCCAACCTCAGGTGATCCACCCACCTCAGCATCCCAAAGTTCTGGGATTACAGGCATGAGCCACTGGCCATCAAATCTAGTGGTCACTTCTTGGCTCTCACCTTGTATGGCCTCTCAGCAGCATCATGCTTTGAAACATTCTGTTTTCCTTGGCTTTTTGACTTCCCATGCTCCTGGATTTTTCCCTGCTTTATTGGCTGCAACTTTTAAGTTTTCTTTGCCTTCTCTTTTATTCAACCTCTAAGTCTTGGAATGCCGCAGAGCAGTCAAGAGTCTCTTTCTCCGTCTACATCTGTACAGTCTCTTAGGTGACCTCATTCAGTCCCATTGCTTTACAAATATCTTTGTTCTGATGGCTCCCAAGCATGTTGGCTGGTGTTGACTTTTTCCTGGAACTGCAGACTCATAGAGCCCATTGTCTGCCTGATGCATCCACCTGGCTGTTACATAGGCATCCCCCAATGTACATAGTGAAAGCATAGCTCTGGATTCTCCCTATAGCCAAGACCATCCCTCTATCTATTGACCTCACCTTGGTAAGTGACAACAACAGCCACCCAAATGCTAAAGTCCCCCAAACTGGTGTTACCTTTATCTCTTCCCCTTAGTTCCCACAATTAATCCAGTATTACATCATGTGGAATACATTTGAAAAACATAGTTTAAAATAATCCATTTATCTTGAATCTACATATAAAGACCATAGGCTCATTTTCTCTTGCCTTGCTTCATCCAAACAATCTTTCAACTGGTGTTCTTCTGTCCACTCTTGTGCTTCTCCAGTCTATTCTCCAAACTGTGGATACAGTTTGTAGATCTGAAAATGTAGATCAGATTTTGTCACTGCCTTGCTTATGTTTAGTGGATTCTAATTGCCTTAAACTCAACTCTTTCTCCTTATCCAGAGCCTTCCATGATCTGGCCTCTGTCTTCTCTGACCTTATCTCCTACTGCATTCTCTCCCACACATTCTTCTTGGATCACTCCAGCTTTCTGTTGGTTCCTTGAACACTTCAAGCTCATTCATACTTTAAAGCTGTTGTGCTACTTAATCTCTGGGCCTGAAATTGTCTCTCTTTTCATCATCTACAACTGGTTCCTTTCTGCCCACCCAATCACTCTTGGTTCCATCACTGAATTTTTGTTCTCCATGTAGCACTTGGTTTGTTACCAGCTTCCTACACTAAAATATTATCTTCATGAGACAAAAGACCTTGTCTCTCTTCCTCACAATGTCTCCAGCACTTCCAAAAAAATGTCTGGCATGCAACAGATACTCAACACATGTTCATTGAAATAATTCTTCTTTTTAATCTCCTAATCCTTTTTGTCCCCTCTGGGACAGGGGTAAATAAAATGCTATGATAAATGAGAAAACACAAGTGAGTCACCAGGAAAGAAGCACACTAGAGCAAAGTGATCTCCTAGAAGTGCCATTTTGCCTAACAACATTTAGTGACTCATACAATCCTCACAATAAAGCCTTGGGAGTTTCACAGCCCAGCTCCACCTGCCACTAGGGTCTCACCTGCTATAGCTGTTCTATGCCAATCTCTCTCCCCTATAAACCCATCTTCTTCTCTAAATAGCCAACCCTTCTCCCTGTGTTTCTGTATTTTTCACACTGTTCCCGCAATCAAAATTTCTGTTATTTTTTTGTCTCAACATAGACTTCAAAATTTACCTTATGCCCCACCTTAACAGGTTTGCTCATCTTTATGGAGCTCTTTTGCCAAGTGAGGACTTTTAGTCACGTGAGTTCAGGCAGGCCTCTACCATACCTTATGCTAATTTTACAGATGGTCTTGAACTTGGTCTCTAGACAGGTGAAGAAAGTCAAGGGAGGCTGCATTGGTCTGAGAGAGGCTCTTAGAATTTATCCGACATTTCTGCACCAGAGAAGGCCTTCTTTATTTTTTTTATATGGTAGAATCCCATCTAACCAGGGTGAGCTTTTAAAGGCAGCCCATGAAAACCCCTTTGGAAGACTTAGCTTTGAAGAGCAGACTCATAGGCAGCACAGCCAGTTTTATCTCCAGTGGGGCTGCTATTTCTTTCTTTCTGATTTTTTTTTTAAAGATGGTGGTCTCACAATGTTGCCCAGGCTGGCCTCAAACTCATGGCCTCCAGCAATCCACTTGCCTTGGACTTCCAGTGAGCTGGGATTAAATGTGAGTCATTGCACCTGGCCTACTGTTTCTTACTGTTTCTTTAGTTGAGCCACTTTGTCCTCTGTTTATTGGGCATATTGTATAAACAACACATACCTACACCTTTAAATGAGAGAATCAGCTTCAGCTCGCATTATTAAAAAAAAGTGTGGAGTGAAACCCTCCAAGGGTCCAGTAGTGTCACACCTGTTGTCCTGGTGGAACAATCAGCAGAATTCCATGAGTTCTGACTTGTTGAATTAATGTTGTCTCTTTTTGTGTGCCATGTTATTTTGGGATCTTGCCCACTGAATGGTTCGTTTTCAGAGCATCTCACATTCACTTAAACATCTCACATTCACTTTAACTTCAACATTTTAAAAGGTTGAAATCACAGCTCTATACCACATTGTCTTTTGTGCTTCAGCAAATTGCTGAATTTGCCTTATGCAATATTTGTGTGCAATATGTCTTAGAGAAAGTCTGAGGCTCACAGTGTAATTATTGCTTTGAAGTTCTAGCAGCAGGGAATTCATCACCTTGTACCATAAATACAAAAGATGGTGACACATCATTAGAAATATGGATCCCCAGGATTAAATCAAACTGTTTTGGCTAAACAGAATGCTATCAAGATGCTTTAAAAAAAATCCTAACTTTTTGGAGCTTAAGGCTATTAAATCAGCAAGGTTCAGAGAAAGTTTCTTAATTGAGTAAACTTAAAGCAACTTCATTAAGTGTGTGTGAACTGAGTAACTAGGATTTCCAATCCCTTGTTAAAATACGCTAGTGAATTTCAGGAGAGGAATTTTCCTGGGACAACAGATCAGCAGAAAGGACCTATAGGCTTGATGTCATTTTGCAAGGTTACTGTATTCAGTTTATTCATTCAGTCAATATTTATTGAGTGCTTATTTTGTGCTAGACAGCGTTCAGTATGCATTGGCTCTACTATTAACAACACAAGCAGGTCTTCCCTCTCAAGATCATTCCAGTGGGATGGGGCTGGAGAGATATACATAATAAAAAAAATACCCAGCATGATTTTGGAGAGTGGTACATGCTGTGTATGGGCAAAGTAGCAGTTGGGAAGTGGTAGGATCAGAGGATGGGTATCAGGCTTTCTAGGGTTGGGAAAGGCCTTTTCAATAAGGGGACATTTTGTTGTAGAACTCTAAAAGCTAGGTTCAAGTACCTGATGCACAGTAAGTCAAATACTGACACATCAGTGCTTAGGAGCAGAGAAAGCTTTATTTGATTTGGCCAAAGTGTGAGGATGGGAGAGGCAAACCTCTCAAATCTGTCTGGTCTTTGAACATAACTGGGGCCTTTTGTGAGTAAGGTAGGTATGTGGAAGTGAGATTCCCAGTAATCAAAGCTGCTCGTATCCTGCTTCTGATGAAACTTCTCATGCCATCAAGGAGATCTTCATGACCTAAGCATCACTGGTCTTTGAAAGAAAACCAAGTTCATTAATCTTGTGGGCAGCCTCTAGGGGTCGAGATATGAGGTTTATAAATTGCTAGTGACTACCCTCTACCGAAATGAGTAAGTGCAAGCAAGCATGCATGGAGGAGGAAAAGAACAAAGATTCTTATAACATAGGCTTGGTTACAACTTGAGCTGAGACCACCTAAGAGGACGGAGTGAGCTCTACAACATTCTGGAAGGACCATCATAAGCAGGAAGACAGCAAGTGCAAAGTCCCTGAGAATTCCTGGAGGAGGAGGGTAGGCACAGTGGCCAAAGGCAGCTGAGAGTCTGGCAGGCCACAGTCAGCAAATCCCCCACAGTGGGGATTTGATACTAATTGCAATGGGAAGCCACTGGAAGGTTTTAAGTAGGAGAATGGGATCATTCATATATAATCCTTTTCTGCTTGCTGGGTCAACTTATTCCCCTGTAGAAGAACTAAATCAGAGATTCTAAATTACATCACAGAGAAAGAATTAAAGTAATACCTAGATCAAGCCTGATGCTAGAGATTCTGATTTATCAGGCTGTAGAAAATTGGTATGTTGGCTCCTTTGTGGGTGTTTCTGGTGTTTAGCCATGGCTAAGTGCCACTGAATTAGATCTTCTTTGGCAGTAGATGTTTACAAGTTGGAAAATGAAGCCCACACATAAATTATGTACATTCCTGCTTAGATGGAAATGAAGCTTATGATTAAGTAAATGCAACAGGATGATTAAATTAGGAAATTATGCCAGAAATGGGATGCTACTACTGTACTATTTCATTTTTGAGAACCTGTTATATATCTTAGGCATTGGACTAGTACTTTGTGTATCTGACCATATTTATACTTATAAAAGCATGTAGATATATTATCCCATTTGGACTACAGATAAATAGTCATAGCCAGTCCTCTCTGATGCCCTGTTTCTACAACAATTCTCGTATGACTGGGCCTCAAGATGAGAAGAGAATTGTTGTAGAATAGGGCATCAGACAGGACTGGCTAGTTCCTTCCTCTTGTACACAGACATCAGACAGGACTGGCTAGTTCCTTCCTCTTGTACACAGACAGACCCATCATTTTCACACTGTATCTTAGATTTGAGATAAACTCATACATTCCCAGCAATAATCAGTTAGAAAACAGCCTTTCTCATTTTTCAGATGGTCTGAATTTATATCACTGTATGGTTTTAGAATTTTCAAGCCCTAGACCTTGTAGATTTCATCTCCTGTAAGGACTGAAATATTGCTCCTTTTAGAGTCTCAGTTTTGTTCCAGTTTACATGAAAAATTCCAGATCTATCCTGCCAGACTAGGCTTTTTGCTCCTTGTAGGGTACATCCAAAGATGGGGATTTGTAGGCTTATACTCCAAAGTCCTTGTCATGGCCTGTGAGGCCCCCTGCTCATCTCCCTACTCCTCCTCCACTGTTTTCCCCTCTTCACTTCCCTCCTCGTCCCACATCCAGCCGCACTGACCTCTGCTGTTCCTGGAACATCTTAAGCTTCTTCCCCTGTGCAGCATTTGCACATATATATATATATACATATATATATATGTATCTATATATACACACACATATATATATGTGTATATATAGATACATATATATGTGTATATATATATATATATATATACACATATATATATATTTTTTATTGCATTTTAGGTTTTGGAGTACATATGAAGAACAAGATTGTTGCATAGTTACACACATGGCAGTGTGATTTGCTGCCTTCCTCCCCATCACCTATATCTGGCATTTCTCCCCATGCTATCTCTCCCCTTATTCCCTCTCCTTGGAATGTTCTTCCCCCTGATCATTTCATAGCTGGCTCCTTCCCTTCATCAGGTCACTTTCTTAGAAATACCTTTCTTGACCACTGGATCCAATCCATATCACTCCCCCAGAATCCTTTATCACATTATCTTAACTTTTCCTTCATGGATGTAGCATTATCTGAAATTATTTTGATTTTTTCTCAATTGTTTGTTTTCATGAACAAGGACTTAAGCACTATGAGGGCTGGGATTTTTTCTTCTCTTGTGTGCTGCTAATATCCCTAGTGCCTGGAACAATGAGGAGCTCAATAAGCATTTGCTGAATGAATGAATCTAACCTAATTGTTTTAGGACTCCCCATCTCCCCAGAAGCATAATCATGTCCTGTACCAAATATTAGACAGAATGTCAAAATATAAAGCAAATCAAAGTGAAGTGTCTCAACTGAGGCACTATCAGGGTGTGCCATGTCTAGTGTGGGCAGTATCCCCTCCTGCTGCCCCTAGATGCCAAGAAAATACTCTGTGGTCACCCAGGGCTCTGTGAAACTCCATTTGAGAACCACTGCTCTAATCGCAAAGCTAGGAAGGCTAAGACTCAGACCGGGGCTGGGGCATGCCCAGGTTCAGTGAATCTGGGGTGCAAAGAAGACCGGAGCCCTGTTTTTCTCATTTCTATAGGTCAGGGATTTCTATAGAACTCTTCACTTCCTGACAGTGTTATCCACTTCATTCATTCCTCTACTCATAACATGACTATTTATTGAATACATTGTAGGTACTAGGCTTCAAAAAGGGGTTCAACTATGTAAGCTTTAACCCAAAGGTTTGCCTTTAGGCAACAGCCCTTAATGTCTCAATGTCTCTAGCCTTGACCTTCTCGTGTTTTTGTCCAAACATATCAGAACAAAACTTGCAGAAAGTGGTTCTGCATCAGTAGCTCCCCACTTCTTGTTCACTTGTAACAGAATATGCACATTCCACAAATGTGCAGTGAGTTTCTGCTACACAACAAACGTGAAAACATGGAGAGGAAGCAAGCATACCCCTGCCTCAGGTAGCCCACAGTCCAGTGGAAGAGGCCAGGGTGCATGACAGTGGCAGAGTGGATAAGTGGGTGAGCTGAGGCCTGCCAGCGAGCAGAGGGAGAGGCTAACCCAGCTGGCATGTCTAGTCAGAGAAGACTTCTTGGAAGAAGGGGCATTTCATCTGAGTCCTAAACAATGAACAGGAGTGAACTAGAGAAGGTTGAGGGAGGAGAGGGGACTGAAGGTGGAAAGGAGCTGTCCAGATGTTTAGAACATTTCATGTAAAGGCATTGAGTTGTTTACGAGCATTTGAGAGAGCTTCAAGTGGCTGAGAATGCCAGATGTTGTGGGAACCAAGTACAAAGGGCTCTGTGGGAAGAGGAGATCCTGGTTTTATTGTATCAGAATTGATATGGTTGAAGACAAAGATTCCTAGATCAAGTTTCCAAGTCAGTTTTGCTCCTCTATTTGATTGACATCATGCCATATCATTCTTTGAACCCCCAAAGCAAGAGCAAAAGTTATAGGACTAGTAAATGTGTTCCTTCTCTAAATGTGAGGCCACTGGTATGTGGGATTGGTCCCCTGAGAGTTAGAGCAAAAGGATTCTTAGTTTCTTTGGGTGAGTGTGCATATGTTGGGAGTAGTGAATGTGTGGATATGTACATGTGTGTGCATGAATGGGGGTGGACTCTGTGTGTGTGTGTGCATGGGGTAGATTGTGTGAATGTGTGTAGATGCATGGGGATTGAATATGTGTGTCTGCATGGGAGGGTGAATGTATATGTGTGTGTATGTGTGTGAATGTATGTGCATGCATGGGGTTGAATATGTTTGTACGTGCATGGAGGTAGGGGGGTATTGTGTGTGTGTACATGCATGGGGGCACTGAATGTGTATGTGAACATGTGTGCCTGCATGGAGGATGCTATAGACTGAATGTCTGTGTCCTTGCCAGATTCACAAGTTGAAATCTTAACCCCCAGTAGGATGATATTAGGAGGAGGAAATTAGGTCATGGAGTGTAGCCCTCATGATTGACATTACTGTCCTTATAAAAGAGACCCCAGAGATCTACCTTGTCTCTTTTACCATGTGAGGTCACAGCACAAAGATGGTCATCTATCAACCAGGAAGGTAGTGGGCTCTTGCTAGAAACTGAATCTGCCAGAACCTTGATCTTGGACTTCCCTGCCTCCAGAACTGTGAAAAATAAATTTCTGTTGTTTATAAGCCACCCAACCAATGATGTTCTCTGATAGCATCCCAAATGGACTGAGACTTCTTACTTGTCCATAAGCTCACAGAGAGCAGAGATCATGTCTGTCTTGTCCAGTGCTGCGTCCCAAGTACCTAATATAGTGACTGGCATACAATATGCACCCAGAAAATTGTTTGAATAAATGAGAAGATGCCTCAAATTTGGTTTCTTTGTGGAATTAAGACATGTGGCATGTCACTGATCCACAGTAATGAAAGTGCTTCTGGAGAACATAATAGATGTACAAAGTGATCCATAGAGTTCTGATGACTTCCTTTCCCACCAGCGTTTCAGAAAGAGCACTGATATTGGGTCAGACAGATCTGGCTTCAAAGTCTGTTTCTTACACTTTCTCTCTGGGTAAATTTGGGCAAGTCATTTACCTTCTCCAAGCTTTGGGTTCCATCTATAATTTGCTACAGCAGCACAAACAGCCTAACCCAAGGGGTGACGATGCATGTGTGTTCATGAAGGGCGAGTGTGTTTGTGAATGTGTGTTTAGAGTGATTGTGTGTACACAGAGGTGAATATGTGTATGTCTGTGTGTGCATAGGTGAGTGTCTGTGTTTGTGTGCGTGGGGATATGTGTGAATGTGTGTATGTCTGTGTATGGAGGTAAATGTGAAATGTATGTGGGTGTGTCCATGAAGGGTGAATGTGCATGTCTATGTGTGCAGAGGGGTGAATGTGTGAATTTAGAGTGAATGTGTGTTTAGAGTGATTGTGTGTACATAAGGTAAATGTACATATGTCTGTGTGTGCATAGGTGTTATATGTATATGTCTATGAGTGTATGGGGGGTGAATGTGCATGTGTGTGGTGTGCAGTTGGAATGAGACAAGAGGAAGGCTGGAAGGCAGCACAATAAAACAATGAATGCCACTTTGGAGGTCCCACTTTGTTCCAGGAGCCAGAGGGTTAATAGTGATTTCACAAAACTAGCATCTTTGGCTAGGGAAGCACCTGGCAGCTTATCTCACTCTCTCTAGAATTCTTGTTTCGTCCTTGTAGTAAAATTTAAATTAACTTGCTTTGATGGCCTTGAGTCCACTTGGCAGGCTACTTAAGATAGAAATGTGCTCACATTAGCAGAAAAGAAAAAAAAAATACAGGCTTGCCCACAAAAGCTGACTCAATCTTTTGTGAGCTGATACCTCCTAAGAGAACTTTGACTTCCCGTCCTGAATACATGCACAAATGCAGAAGGGCATGAAAACATTAGTGTTCAGCCCACGGAAACAGAATTCTGGATAAAGGTAATAATAATAGATAACATTTCACAGAGAGCTTAGAGGAGCTAGACTGTTTAAGTGTGGGGCTTCATTTAATGTGCACAATAATTGAATGAGGAGGCATAATTATCCTCATTCTCGTTTTACTAATGAAGAGGCTGAGGCTCCGAGAGGTTGCCCATGGTCCTGCAGCTGGTGGAACTTATGAGATCATCAGTTCCTTGCCCAGAGTTATTCAGTAGGTAAGGAGAGTGGTGAAGAGCAGAATCCCAGTAGTTTGACTCCAGTCCTCAACCTCCCAAGGTATATCCACTGTCGAACTTTTTAAGGTTTATAATCACTGTGGGGCTCCATATGGAAAGACACTCACTGCTTGTTTTTTTAATGGACTAGGGTGAATAGTTTTCTTTAGAGAAAAATTTTCAAGGATCTGCATTTTTTCTGAGACTTTGGATGTGGAAAGTTCTGTGAAATCAAGTACTTAGAATGGTTTTTGTTTTGGAGCTGGTAGATTCTGGCATTCCCATGAAATCCAAGGTGCATGAGTTCCAGCTCCCACTTCAAGAGAAAGACCAGTTGGTCTTCACTGGTGACGTCATTCACCAACTCCGACTTTGGTTTGGGGCTCATTGTACCTGGGCCTTGTTGGGAGCCAAGCTGTTGGATCCTAGTTATCAGAATGTAGCCATTCTTGAGTTTCTGGCCCATTCCATCTTCTGATTTATGGAACACCCACTATGTGCCACTGCTGAGCTAGACACAAAAAGAATATGACATGTTCCCTGCCCTCCTGGGACTCGCAGTGTAGTGGGGGCGACAGATGCAGACGCTAAACATTTGAGTACAATATGGATACATAAAATGATAGGGAGGTACTTGTACAAGCTCAGAGCAGGCCTCCAACCTGGTGGTGGCAGAGGAGGGGAAGGAGGGTGTAAGGAAATGCTATAAATGACATCTTATCTGACACCTAAATTAAGAGGAGTTGGCTAAGTGAAGACGGGTGTGTGTGTGTATTCGAACATTAAAAACGGGGACCAATGTGAAAAATCAGAGCTAAGTAACTCAAATGGACTGTACTACAGTTTGCAAAGGGAAAGGGGTGGGAGGTGAGACAGAGGTATACATGAGCTGGATCATGCAGGGCCATGCCTGAGAGGAGACGGAATTGATCTTAAGGGCAGTGGAGAGCGACATTGGAATATTTCTGTTTCAAAACAATCACTGACTGCCATGTGGGGGCTTCCTTGGAGAGGTCAGACTACAGGCTGGCAGTCTGTCTAGGAAGCCATTGCAGTGGTAGAATCTCAACTAGTATGGAGGAAATGAGACTGCAATTGAAATGGATGGAACGGAGAAATGATAAGGAAGGGTTCCATCCATGTCCTGAAGAAATCTGTGGATTACAGTGTGAGCCTCTTGATGACAATGTCAAGGCTTTCTTCTTTTCAAAAATGGATGTGTGATTTACATACAGTAAAATGCACAGATTTTAAGTGTACAGTTTGATGAGTTTTGGTAAATAAATATATTGATGCAACCCTTATCACTATTGAGATATAGATTATTTTCTTCATTCCAGAAAGTTCCCTAGTATGCCTTCCCTGTCAGTCCCTGTCTATCCTCTGCTCAGAGGATAACACTGTTCTGACTTCTATTATTCTGTTTCTTATCACTGTAGACTAGTTTATTCCACAACTTCATATGAATAATACATATGCATTCTTTTGTGTCTTGCTTTTTCATTTAACATGACATTTTTGAGATTCATGCATGTGGTTGCATGGTGAGTAGTAACCTACTGTATAAAATCCTGCAGTGTGTTTATCCATACTCTTGTTGATGGACATTTGGGTTAGTTCCAGGTTTTGGCTATTATGAATAAATCTTCTCTAAATATCTTTTTTGGGGAATATGTATTTTAATTTCTCTTGAGTAATACCTAGGAGTGAAATTGTTTGGTCATGGGTGGATATACAAGGGAACTGTACAAGAAGCTGTCATCAGTTCTCCCTGTGTGGCTGTACCATTTTACATTCCCTCCAGCAATGTGTGAAAGTTTCAAATGCTGTGTCTTGGACAACATTTGCTGTTGTCAGTGTTTTTAATATTAGCCATTCTAGTGGGTGTGCTGTGGTTTCTCATTGTGGTTTTATTTGTGTTATCCTAATGACTAATGATCTTAAGCACTTTTAATATGCCGTTTATATATCATCCTTGGTGATGTATTATGTTAATGTCTTTTTTTGACTCCTGTCTGTTTTTGCTTTGGATTGTATAATTTTTTTGTTGTTGTTTTGAGACTGAGTCTCACTCTGTTAACCCCGGCTGGAGTCCAGTGGTGTGATCTTGGCTCACTGCAACCTCTGCCTCCAGGTTCAAGTGATTCTTGTGCCTCAGCCTCCCGAGTAGCTGGGACTACAGGTGTGAGCCACCACGCCTGGCTAATTTATATATTTTTTAATAGAGAAGGGATTTCACCAGAGTTGGAGGCAAGGTTGGTCTTGAACTTCTGACCTCAGGTGATCCACCTGTCTTGGCCTCCCAAAGTGCTGAGATTACAGGTGTGAGGCACCACGTCCAGCCAAGGATTGTATGACTTTTAAAGATTGAGCTATAGACATTCTTTATGCATTCTGATGTCTAATTTGTTATTTTTTCTTTTATGGTTAGTGTTTCCTGTGTCCTATTTAAAGGAGCTCTGTCTATCTGAAGGTTAAGAAGATATACTCCTTTGCTTTTAGCTTTTGTTTTTAGGTCTGTAATCCATCTCAAATAATTTTTTGATTTATGATGTGAGTTAATCTTTTTCAAATACGTATCTAGTTTTTTCCGCGTGAATTACAGAAAAGATGTTCTCCTTTGAATTATTTGGCCCTTTATCAAAAATCAATAGAAGATATAAATTTAGGAGTATTCTTGGACTCTTTATTTTATTCCACTGAAATATTTATCTATCCTTGTGTTGATACCAAACTATCTTGATTACTATAGCTTTACCATAAGTCTTGAAGGCGGGCAGAGTAAATCTTGCTACATTTTTCTTTCACTAGATTGTCTTGGCTATTTTAAATCCTTTGCAATTCCTTATGCAGTTTAGACCCAACCTATCAATTTCTGTTAAAAGAAAAGTCTACTGGGATTTTGATTTAGATGGTAATGAATTATTTATTAATCAATAATAGGGAGAAATGACATCTTAGCAATATTGAGTTTAGCAATCCAAAAAGTGGTAAATGTCTGCACTTTTTCAGGTCTTTTTTAAGTTCTCCAAACATTGTTCAGTAATTTTCAGTGTAGAGCAGGGGTGGGCAAGCAGTTTTTTGGTAAAGGTCTAGATAGTAAGTATTTAAGCTTTGTGGCTAACAGGCAGAATAAAACATGTTACTCTCATATAACAAGACAGAAAACAAATTTTCACAATTTTATTTTGATGAAATAAAAATTATTGACTGCATTTTTTTTGGTATCTTTCTGTTACACCCTTCGTTCTCTCCATTTTCACCAAAGCCTTTACCAATTTCTAAAATTAAGGTTTACTCTCATTCCAAAACATTATATCCCTATGCTCTCAATCTAACTCTTTTTTAACTATCACACAATTACAGTTATTGAGTTGGATGAAAATTTAAATGCTTAGCATTGCCAAAATAAAAAATTCATGTGTACTCAAAATTCACCGTAAGAGAAACTCTATTAAGGAGGAAAAATTGTAGCTATATTATGGTTTTAAGGACGTTTTTGTAATGGGGTTTAAGCTACAGTATTTTAAATATATTTCATAGCTTTAATATGTCTCAAGAATATAATGAACTTTTTTTTTGTGGATGGTTTTATTTATATGCTTCAATTTTGACTTCAAATTTAAAGTCTTACATTTTTAAAAGACTCACTATAATTAAAAATTGTAAAGCAATTTAATGTAAACAGTTCAAAATGTATAGAATCTGAATTTTTCCCTTTCGGTAGGCTATTTCTCAATTAAGTATTTCTTCATTCAGATATTTTCATTATGTGCCTACCATTAGGTTGGTGCAAAAGTAATTGCAGTTTTTGCCATTACTTAAAAAATGGCAAAACCATAATTACTTTTATACCAACCTGATATATGCAAGGCACTGGGCTAGGTGCTAGGAGTCAGCAGTGAGAAGGAAGATGTGTTTACTACCTTAAAAACACATTAAAAGAAATAAAAAAGTAACACAAGGTGCTATGAAAGAAACAAAAGTGATGCAGAGCTCTATGTAGAGTGATCTGGGAAAGTCACACCAAAGAGGTCATCAACGAATTGACTGACTTTGAATAACTATTGGTGAAAGCATGGCTGAGGACAGTCTCAGCAAACCATGTGAGACAACAGCAGATTCATTTCAGATTGCTTATGGCAATATGGGATCCAGTTTCCTTTCATTTCCTGTCATTCAGTTTTAGAAGAGTTTCTATATGTGGCTGCTGAGTTGGAACTAATATGTATTGCTGCTGATGAGCTGTGCTAACTGCTGAATTTTTAGTTCATTTATCCTCTGAAAGAGCTGCTGCTGGAAACTGCGCTCAAAAGGGCCTCATACAAGTAGCTTCTGAAGAGTCCACTGGTACCTAAATACCAAGATGGTCAAACTGTAAGGAATCCAGAGTATCTCGTTCCATGGCATCCAGATTCTGAATCTCAAGATCTGAAAAGTCTTCAACTAGTGGCTTCTTAGCTGTATAGAGTTAGGAAGAGACTCCACTCTATCTGGGGGATCATTCTGGAACCCAGATGCTCAACTACTTCAGTTGGATAGACAAGATGATTTCTAGGAATACAGTGAAAATCTTTGTAATTAACATCATTCCATTTCTTTGGAAAGTGTTGAGTTTTCCCCCACACCTTGGTAGGCTTGCTCCTAGTTTTACGGGCTTGTGGGGATGAGACTAATGTAGTAGCATAGCCTACTCCTAATCATGGCCTTTGTAGAGTCTCAGTGAATGCCTGTGGTTACAGTGATCTGTTTCTACTCTGGCTTGTCATAATTCCATCTTATCCCAATAGTGTGAGATCTCTGTAATCTCCATTAGGCTCTTGGGCCCCTGTAGCTGTTTTCTGTGATATTCTGCACTTGCATAGTTTAATATTCAACCAAAGGGACCCACATGAAGATTTCTGCAGCTTCTCTGCATAGCATCCTTCTTTTCTGTATCCTCTGCCACAAATTCTAGGTATTGCAATAGCCCCAAAACCTGTTATATATTTCCACAGTCTTGTAAGATTGCTGCTCTCTCTTTCAGCTGAGCTTTCCTGGGCCACTGGAAATTTTACAGGTAGAAAACTGAGGTAAACATGGAGCACATCTCACATATTTTCCTTCTCTCAAAGACTGTAGCCCTATATTATCTGTTGTCCAGTGTCCAGTTTTATAGCTATTAAAATAAGCAGACAAGTCCTGTAGCCATTTTTCTCTGTCTTGGCTAGAACTGGGAGTTCCAATGTCTTCTTCATCTTTGTTTTCTCAGAACTTAGAATAGTTCCTAGAACTAGGTGCTTGGGTTAGTTGAATGAATGCAGAATAATTTTGTTATGTTGACCTGGATAAGGGTACATGGCAAAGGAAAATGGAGTAGACCCTGGGTCTCTGGTCTGTTGGTGTGGGATGTTCTATGCTGTATCACACAAAGCTTCATTTTCTTCTCTGTGGTTCTGAATTGGGGCTCACAGTTCACTCAACATATACCTTTGTGGATAAAAGGCTTAAGTTCCCCATGAATGACTCTTTTTCCCTTCTTTATAAAATTGACACCCACGCTTATGATGAAACCACATTTAACCTTTTTGGATTCACTTTAGGGGACTGTGGGGGAAGCACATAAAAATGTCTGGAATTTTTCAGTACTATCTTCTTAGCTTCCTTCTTTCTTTAACAAAGACACAGAGCACAGCGTAGATCACTTGTCTGATAAAATGCAGAGCTACTTTCCTGGTTTCTAGAATAATCCTATTGATTAGCCAGGTCCTCTTGGGGCAACTGTTTATTGGACTACATTCTTTCAAGTTGATGCTGAAATATTAATTTCTATTTAAGTCACTTTCTTAAGTGGCTTAAATATAAATTAAGTGGCTGCAAGGGGAAGTAGGGTACAGCTTAAGTGACTGCAGGGGGAAGTGGGTGCAGCCTAAGAGACTGCAGAGGGAAGTAGGGTTAGAAGCTTGTGTCAAGGTTAGAAATGTGAACCATGGAAGGAAGAAGGCTTTTGAAAGCTAAGTTCTATTGTATATGAGATGTGCAGCACTGGGTAATTTTCGCAAGCTCTCTGAACCTCAGTTTCTTTATGTGTAGAATGGGAATAATAATACTCGTCTTCTACCTATGTTGTATTAGTCTCTTCTCACACTGCTATAAGGAACTATCTGAGACTGGGTAATTTATAAAGAAAAGAGGTTTACTTGGCTCATGGTTCCACAAACTGTACAGGGAGCATGGCTGGGGAAGCCTCAGGAAACTTACAATCATGGTAGAAGGCAAAGGGGAGGCTGGCACATCTTCACATGGTGGAGGAGAAAGATCAAGAGTGAAGGGGGAGGTGCTACACACTTTCAAACAACCAGGTCTTGTGAGAACTCACTGTCATGAGAACAGTGAGAGAGAAATCCACTCCTACGATCCAATCATTTCCCACTAGGTTCCCCCTCTCCCTGACATTAGGAATTGCAATTCGACATGAGACTTGGGTGGGGACACAGACCCAAACCATATTAATAGTTAAATGAGTTAACAAGGGTACAGCACCTAGTGTTGTACTTGCCTCAAGGGAGGTTCTTAATAATGGTGAATATTCCTTTCTTTTCTTTTCTTTCCCTTCTTTTTTCCTCCTCTTCCTCTCTTCCTCCTCTTTGTCC